>JACVVK020000435.1:315000-317500 GCA_018292915.2 Batillaria attramentaria | reverse complement strand
GACCAGAAGTGCGCATCTACCCGTCTTATAACCAGGAGGTTTCTGTTCTCGGGGTAGGGAGAAAGGGGTGGGGGGCGGAGTCAGCGGTGGGTGAGAGTTACTTAGAAACATGTTTGTTTCACCTACTGTCTGTGCCGGTGGGGATGGCGACAAACCTTTTAGCACCTGGGGACGGGACAGGCGTTGGGGCGTGACGTGCACACCTGTCTCGCCGGCCGAAGACAAGAGAGCGGTTTGGGAGGCTGGAGGGGGGAGGAATGTTAATACTGTCGTCAATACCCACTAATCACCCAAAGAGATGGCGAAAGTTTTCGATACCCCCCACCCCCTTCCCCTTCATCCCCCCCACCCCAGATTCAGCATCTTGTTGCCCCTTCCCTCCACCCCATTCCCACTATCTTCACCCCATCCCTCCCCGTTCCTCTGATCGCTTTTTTTTTTGTTCACAGCCCTTTACCACCCTTTACTGATCAAATAGTCTTAACTTATTATTGTGTTTTGATTTAGAGTCACTTTTTTTTTGGGTTTTGTTTTTTTCTTGGTCATTTATTCAATTTTATTTATTTATTTTTTAATTTAGAGTAGCAGCGGCATGTTTGGCTTTGATAGATCTAACGTTGAGGGGGGAAAAAGTCCATTGTTATCGTTAAGATAAGTTGAACGTCAGTGCGTTGTCTTTGGTTATTGCGTTAATATATGACTTTCGCCGCCTCGAGCTTTTGCACGTCTGGTCACAATTTCAAATAAAGATAAGAAAAGAAAGAACTTTATTTTCTCGAGGAGAAATTTTCCTCGTGTGACCGTGGCACGCAGCAGTGATAACCGAAACATAATGAAATAAAGTTAAAAAGGTCAAGCCATTTTATGCATAAGGCCGCTTCTACCGGGGGGTGTAGGTGGCGTGTGTTTTGACGAATTATTAAAACTGAAACAGAAAGATCACCACAGTGTTGACCATTCGTTAGTTTAGTTTAGTTTAATCCTCTTTATTCCCTGGGGAACATAGGGCTACAACCACACTCCGCCAGCGCACTCGGTTCTGGGATGCCCTCTTTAGTTCGGCCCACGTCGTTCCGGCGGCCTTGGCTTCAGCGTCCGTACTCCTCCGCCAGGTCTGCTTCGGTCGGCCCACTTTGCGCTTTCCCTGGGGGTTCCAATCAAGGGACTGCCTGGTGACATTTGATGTTGACTTTCGCAGAGTGTGTCCGATCCATCCCCATTTCCTTTTCTTGATCTCCTGCTCGATGGGGACCTGTCTTGTTCCCTCCCAGAGGTCTTGGTTGGTGATCACCAGTGGGTATCTGATGTTGAGAATGTTGCGGAGGCATCTGTTGATGAAGGTTTGCAGCTTGTGGGAGCTTGTCTTGGTGGTGCGCCATGTCTCCGAGCCATAGAGTAGGACCGACTTCACATTTGAGTTGAAGATCCGGATCTTGTTTCGCAGGGATAGGGCTGTGGATCTCCAGATGGGGCGCAGAGTGCGAAAGGCATGTCTGGCTTTGTTGGTGCGGCTCTTGATGCCCTCGTCTGTTCCTCCATCCTTGCTGACAACGCTGCCGAGGTAGGTGAACTTGTCCACCTCTTTGATGTCTTCCTGGTGCAGCTGGATGGGGTCGTGCTGTTTGTGGTTGACTCTCATGACTTCGGTCTTGCTGATGTTGATCTTGAGGCCGGTCTTCTCAGCTTCTTCGGCGACTCTGTTCAGCTTCTCCTGCGCATCTTGTTGTTTGTGGGAGAGGAGGGCGATATCGTCCGCGAAATCCAGGTCCTCGAGCTGTTTGCTGAAGGTCCACTGGATCCCTGTCCTCTTGCCGTCGGTGGCTTGCCTCATGACCCAGTCGACCACCATCAGGAAGATTGTGGGTGAGAGGATGCAGCCTTGACGAACGCCGGTCCGTACTGTGAATGGTTCTGTCAGTTTCCCGTCGTGGATTACCTGGCAGGTGGCATCTTCGTACAGCTGTCGGATGATGTTGACAAACTTTGGTGGAAAACCGTAGTGAGACATCAGCTTCCAGATGACCTCCCTGTCAACACTGTCGAACGCCTTCTGGAAGTCAACGAAGGTGCTGTACAGGGGGGTCTGCCACTCCAGGGACTGCTCGATGATGATCCTCATCGTGGCTATGTGATCAGTGCAGGATTGACCATTCGTTGGGTTCGTATTTATTGTGGGTTGTGGTTGTGTTTGTATGTAAGCGCTGCCGTGAGAAGTTTTGCTGGTTGGCTTTTCTCTTCTTTGTTTTGTTTTTACTACCAGAAAGTTCAAAACACGCTCAGAGGAAGTTGAGACATTTAATTCGGTCCCGACTTCAAGGCTAACTAGCTTTCCTCAAGAAACAAAAGGGATAAACCGGCTGCCCTTCCTATCCCGTATGTTTCTGTAGACTCAGGGATGAATCAGAATGGGCGGGCGTTTTTCCTGTGTTGTGCCGTCCAAATTATTCAGCGGGTTCCCACACCAGAGCACCGCGTTTTTCCAAATTCAAAACGCCATAGC
>JACVVK020000435.1:170000-310000 GCA_018292915.2 Batillaria attramentaria | reverse complement strand
TACGGACTCTGAACAGAGTCACTACTAGAAAATGGTCGCTCTTATAGTTTTCATGTAAACCGAGCCTGAGTTGACATTGCATGTGACCCAGTTCAGATGCCTATTTCTCCGAAAATACTGAACCGATCGATTTCAAATTTGGGGTTTCTAAATGAATCAAGATTGTTGAATAGAAGGCCCGATCCAGGTACGATTGCACACATGATTTGCGAGTTATCGCCCTTTTCAGAAAAAGTGGCTTTCTGGCGTTTAAGTTTAGTTTAGTTTAATCCTCTTTATTCCCTGGGGAACATAGGGCTGCAACCACACTCCACCAGCGCACTCGGTTCTGGGACGCCCTCTCTAGTTCGGCCCACGTCGTTCCGGCGGCCTTGGCTTCAGCGTCCGTACTCCTCCGCCAGGTTTGCTTCGGTCGGCCCACTTTGCGCTTTCCCTGGGGGTTCCAATCAAGGGACTGCCTGGTGACATTTGATGTTGACTTTCGCAGAGTGTGTCCGATCCATCCCCATTTCCTTTTCTTGATCTCCTGCTCGATGGGGACCTGTCTTGTTCGCTCCCAGAGGTCTTGGTTGGTGATCACCAGTGGGTATTTGATGTTGAGAATGTTGCGGAGGCATCTGTTGATGAAGGTTTGCAGCCTGTGGGAGCCTGTCTTGGTGGTGCGCCATGTCTCCGAGCCATAGAGTAGGACCGACTTCACATTTGACTTGAAGATCCGGATCTTGTTTCGCAGGGATAGGGCTGTGGATCTCCAGATGGGGCGCAGAGTGCGAAAGGCATGTCTGGCTTTGTTGGTGCGGCTCTTGATGTCCTCGTCCGTTCCTCCATCTTTGCTGACAACGCTGCCGAGGTAGATGAACTTGTCCACTTCTTTGATGTCTTCCTGGTGCAGCTGGATGGGGTCGTGCTGTTTGTGGTTGACTCTCATGACTTCGGTCTTGCTGATGTTGATCTTGAGGCCGGTCTTCTCAGCTTCTTCGGCGACTCTGTTCAGCTTCTCCTGCGCATCTTGTTGTTTGTGGGAGAGGAGGGCGATGTCGTCCGCGAAATCCAGGTCCTCGAGCTGTTTGCTGAAGGTCCACTGGATCCCTGTCCTCTTGCCGTCGGTGGCTTGCCTCATGACCCAGTCGACCACCATCAGGAAGATTGTGGGTGAGAGGATGCAGCCTTGACGAACGCCGGTCCGTACTGTGAATGGTTCTGTCAGTTTCCCGTCGTGGATTACCTGGCAGGTGGCATCTTCGTACAACTGTCGGATGATGTTGACAAACTTTGGTGGAAAACCGTAGTGAGACATCATCTGGCGTTTAAAGGCGTAATATTTACCTAAACCACTCCATTTTTTGGACATAGATAGCATGAATACGGACTCTCAACTAAGTGAATTTTGGAGGTTGTCGCTTTTATACTTTTGGCGTAAGCCGTACCTGATGAAAGTGCTGGTGAACACACTTTAGATCTCAAAATCGCTCCTACTATACATAGATAATGAGCCTGGGGTGCCATAAAAAATATACAAACAAAAAAAAAAAAAATTCACTGCAGCCGTTATCGTCAGTTGACTCGAAAATTTGTACTCACAGCACATTTCCTCTACAAGCCACACGCCTCACAAACATCGAAGAAGAGACGCACGCGCACTGACGTAAAGTAAGTGCGTCATGTTTGATTGACGTGATGCTGTTTTTTCTTGGGGGTGTCTCGCCACTTTCTTTCCGAATTCCTCTGTTTGGAGACGTGGTGTATTTTACTTCTACTATGTCGCCATCTTCGTGCAATCGCAGAGAAGGCGCGGCGTTAAGCCCTAAATAACTAACTAACTACGCAATCGCAGAGAAGACACGGGATATAACAGAATACAACTCCAATACTTTATGAACAGAATAAGCACGGAGAACAAATTCATGAAATAAGAAGAACCCAGAACGCTGTGCAGGGCTGCTTACGTACTGAACAGGTCAGATCCATCGCACGCGCGCACTGACGCAAAAGGCAGTATCAGCGTCATTTTTTCCGACGTCATGTTTGATTGACGTGATACTGGCATTTCTTGGGGATGTGTCGCCACTTTTTGGGCGTTCTCTATGTGTAGACTGGGAAAGCGGGAGTTTCATTGATGTAGTGTGCTTTGTTTTTCCCACTGACTCTCACTCAATAGCATAGTAGAGTGAGAGGACACCACATAGGTCTCAATGGAGCACAAACGCGGCTCGCGCGAGTCTGTGTGTGTGTGTGCGTGTGCGCGTGCGTGCGTGCGTGTGAGTGTGTGCGCGCGCGCGTGTGTATGTCTGACATAACACATAGAAAACGTTCGCCGCGCAGACTTGTCTGTTAAACATATTGGGTCGGTATTAATTCGATCTTTACACTGCGCACGCAGCAGCAACACTTCAATTTTCATGGGCCTGCTTTCATTGCAAGAACTGTATCAAAGTTATTACGCCAAATGTATTATGCGTCATCCCAGTGAGCAAAAACGTCATAGATTTCAAAGAATACAACTTGACGTCTCTCTTCCAAAAACAAGATTGGTGTGACAGCCCGGTCAGTTGTTTCCATTCCGAGAGAGAGAGAGTGTGTGTGTGTGTGTGTGTGTGTGTGTGTGTGTGTGTGTGTGTGGATACATGGCATTACAAAAGAACGACCGTGACGATAGCAGGTGATCAAATGGAAACAACATATTGGGCTGGTGGCCATCTTGTTGTTTTGTTTTGTTTTTTGTTTCGGGCCCGAAGTCCATTTCCGCCATCGCCGCCGCCCGCTCTCTTTCCCCGCCGACCCACCCGTCCGTCCGTTGGTTTGGAAGAGCACTTGTCACAGGCAGCTAAAGTCATTAGATGGGTTACCCATTTCATGAATTACAGACCAAACTGCCCACTTCACGATTCAGGCAAATTCAAGACTCCAAAGAGAGAACTAGGGCACCACCACTACCCGCCGGCATCCCAAACTCTAGCCCACTCAGCCCTAAACCTCTAACTTTTCTTTCTTTCTTTCCACTCTCGGTCTTGTGTTCAAAACAGATGCGTGGCTGCCTATTTCATGAATTAGGCAATTTCACAATTTGGGCATGACATGATTGTATTTGTATACTATTTGAGGTGGAGTCTGTGGGTTTGTTTTGATTTTAGTCTTGACACAGCAGAAGATAGTGTACATGTATCCCCCCCCCTTACCCCCCCCCCCCCCTCTTAGTTAACCCGCTGCCCCTGTATGTACTATGTATCTGTTGCAAGGTTTGCAGGTTTTACATTTTTAAAATAATATTACTGATGATTTTTAGAGCGCCTATTCTGAATAACTCTAGGCTCTACACACACACACACACACACACACACACACACACACACACACACACACAAGAACACCTACAATACGTACTAACCCCCCCCCCCCCCCCCCCACACACACACACACAAGAACACCTACAATACTTACTACCCCCCCCCCCCCCCCACACACACACACACACACAAGAAGACCTACAATACTTACTAACCCCCCCCCCCCCCACACACACACACACACACAAGAACACCTACTACAATACGTACTAACCCCCCCCCCCCCCCCCACACACACACACACACACACACACACACATACATATGCTTGGGACAGACTAATCAAACGCTTCCCGAAAGAATCGGGTTCTAGCAGACTTGAACCAGGATAGAGTTGGGGAATGACGCATCGAAGGAGGCAAGGTGTTTCACATTTTAGGGACCGAAGCAAGAGAAAGCATGTTCACATGTTTTTAGTTGTTGTTTTTTGTGTGTGTGTGTGTGTCTTATGTGGAATGTTTGCTATTTGACTTTGTTTCATGCAGTAGACAATGTTTGTTTCATACAGATACTTCACGAGGCAGGAACTGCGCGAGTTGTTCCAGCTGGACGAGCCGCGCTTCTCAACCACACAGCAGCAGCTGGAGGAGATGCATGGCCTGGACCGTCGCAGGGACCCAGAACTCGACTCTCATATCGCTTTCCTCCACTCACTGGGTTAGTCTGAGATTTTAAAGGGATGTTCTGGTGCTTTCTTTGTACGTTGTATCGGTTGACTTTTGATTTACGTGTGTGTGTGTGCGCGTGCAAGCTTTTACCATGGTACTTGGCACTGGATGAATTTTTGTGTGTGTGTGCAAAACTGTAGGTTATCTTGAAATTTGTGCGTGTGTGCATGTGTGCATTTGCAGTTTGTGTGAGCAAGGTGTCAGGTGTTCGGGTATTTCACGTGAATATTGGTGTGTGCAAAACACTATACATGTGCTTGTCAAGTGTGTGTGTGTGCGTGCGTGTGTGTGTGTGTGTGTGTGTGTGTGTGTGTGTGTGTGTGTGTGTGTGTGTGTGTGTGTGTGTGTGTGTGCACGCGCGCGCGCACCGACGTGTGTGTAAACAACCATTACCTCTATACTGTTTGGGAGTGCTACAAGTATCGCTGTATGTGTTTCTTGTCCCAGATATCTTCGGAATCAGCGACCATGACCTGATGTTCTCACAGGAGTCTCAACCAGAGGAGGAGCAGGAGATAGAAGCCGCACCACACGTGGACCAGCATGCTGACGAATATATCAAGCATCGGGTGGGTCACACTGTCTTGTACTTTAGCAGGCTTACTGTTTCCCACACTGTGCTGCATCAAGTATTGTGCTTGATGGATGACCCCCACCCCTGTCACTCAAAAGGGCCGAGCCCCCAGAATTCAGCCAATCGCGTCCCGCTGCATAACACACGGCATGGTCAGGCAAACTTTTTGCCAGACACTACAACAAGGGACCACGTGTACATGTAGTTTGATATGACTGAAATGTGGAAAGAAAGCAGGAAGTCCATTGACGTCATTTGAGGAAAAGACCATGTTGTCAATCTCTTTTATCATGAAATCACCCCTTTCTCCATAAAATGACATAATAAACATACTGTGTTTTGCCAGCACAGGGCAGAGTGAAGGGGGGGGGGGGGGGGGGGGAGGGGGGGCTTTTGCCTCAGAGGTTGCTGTTTGTATTTGTCAGTCATAACTGTGCGTAATTAACTCAGACCACTGCTTCTAAACCTGCACGTAAGACTTACTTTGTTTTGGGTTTGTTTTTTAGCTGCTGCCCTAACCCATTGGCAGCTTGGGTGGTATTCCTCCCAGGTTGCTGTTGAAAGCCATGAAGAACTTGATTGACTGTATGCATGCATAAATACCAAGTGTGCATGCTTGTAATCCCGTTCCAAACAGGAGCACCGGAATGGGATGTACTGTTCTACTGGTGACATGCTCCTCCCAGGGAAAGCAGCCCAAATTTCCCAGTAATTTGATAATGGAGTTACATACCAATACCAAGACCATAGCAGCATTGCACCTGTAGTTGTCTCACCGGGGACTACAAGCCGATTATGTGTTGTTATTGTCAGGATGTGGTGTATGGCGGTTGAGGCGGTGTAAAGCAACCCACGCATTCAGACGAACCATCCACGCACACTCACTCACACCGTGCAGGAAACGAACACGATGACCAACATACAGGTTACCGGTCAGGAGGACTGCAGTCGGAATTCCGGACAGGGTTTAATCCAGTTTGCAGAAGCACGCACACACACGCACACGCACACACACACACACACACACACACACACACACACACACACACACACACACACATCCGTTCGCCATTCTCTCACACATTCTCACTGTCACGGTCACCGCGTCACAGCAACCATGAGCCAATGACGACAACACACCCTAACAGTGTCCTGACTTTCCTTACTGCAACAGGTTCAGAAGGCCAAGGAGATCATCGAGCGTGAGTCCAGCGTCCCTGGCACCATGGAGCAGCGATTCTCCACCGCCTTCCAATACCCGCCCATGTCCGTCTACGCTGCACCCGAAAACAGGGCCCTGATGAAGGGGGTGGGGATGGGGAACCAGTCCGTGATGATGTCCCGCCCCGGGGGTCAGTCTCAGACAGGGGGCGTCCAGTCTACTGTCATAGTAAACCGAGTTCCCGATGTGCCAGTGTTCAAACCCAGCCAGTCAGACAGCTCACGGATCATGTACAACAGGCTTCCAGGTAATAATAATAATAATAATAAGTATTTAAGGGATGCCCTCCCTACCGCAGGAGCTCAGGGCGCCTTACAGTCGACATGCCCTCTCTCACACAGAAACACATGCAACATTCCTCCACGCATACATTTAACTACAAACACATAATGTGCAGCATCATACACAGCCTCCGCTGCCCCAGCACGCACGCGCACACACACACACACACACACACACACACACACACACACACACATGCACGCACGCACGTAACACTACTCTCCTGTACAGTGTCAACATAAGCATTAACTCTTTGACGACGGAGTGCAATTTCTGACACACTATTTCCTATAGGAAATCATGTGTCAGAAATTGCGCTCTGTCGTCAAAGAGTTAAACTCATTGCTGTTTGGCTTTGATTCAAGATATGCAGGGTAGCTTATTGATTTCCAAAAGCGTTCAATTTTTCCTCTTGTTTTCACAGGTCAGCCGAATGTGTTCAGAGTGGAGATCCAGAAGCCGAAAATGCCAGCCAAACCTGAGGTGAAACCGGCAGTGACAACCTCGCACTCCTCAGAATCTGATGTTGTAGATCTGACTGAAGACGACGATGAGGAGACGGTGGAGACAAAGCCTGCTGGGCAGCCTCACCGTGAGGTTGCTGAGGAGGATGTGGTGAGAATCTCTCTCTCTCTCTGAGTCTCTCTTTTATCTCTCGTTCTCTCTCTGTCTTTCTGCCTCTTGCTTTATCTCTCTTCCTCTCTCTTTTAATAAATGGTTTCACCTAATGCAGATACTTGGCAGACTATTTTCAATATACAAGTGCAACTACCACACAACTTTTTATTTAAGAAAAAACAAGCAAACAAACACACGGTCTTCTGTGCTAGGAATCTTTCAGTAGGTGTGGCTTAAGTGCCCTGTACTTGAAAAAAAAAAAAAAAAAGAGAAAAAAAAAAAACCCAACCAATTTTGTTGGTTCAGTGTTGTCAGTGCATTTCCTGTTTGCAGATTCTGCCTGTCATTGAGAAGAAAGTGAAACAGGAACGGGAGCCGGTGGAAAGGGCAGTCAAGGAAACTCCGCCCACTCCAGAGGACACAGCTGTAGCAGAGATTCGACGCTTGTCCATCAAAGAGGAAAACAACAGCAAGACTTCTGCAGTTTCTTCAGACTCAAAAGGGAATCAAAACAGAGGCATGGGGCAAGAAGGAAGTTTCTCAGAAACGGTGAAAGGCTTCAAGGAGGAGACGACAAAGTCCGCGGAGCCGCCAGAGGAACCTACGTTCAAAAGCCCACCTGTTTGTCGTGTCGATGACGACCAGAAGAGAAAGGCTGAACCTGGGGGCCCAACAACGCCGATGAAAGTGACGCCAAACCAGCAGCGCGTCATTGAAGAGGAGCTCATCATCTCGCCCAATGCCTACACCCCTCTCATGCACACGCGCCAGAAGCGGCGGCGTGTGACCAACTCTCCTGCGATTGCTCTCGAGAGATCCCTGGCTTTTGGACGCACAGACACGCCTCCGGCGGCTTCAGGCAAACTGGTAGTGAATGATGGAGGTGACAGCACAACTCTAGTTGCCGATTCCCCAGACATACAAGGCAAGGGGTCCACAAGTTCAGAAAGTCCTAGCAGCACCTCACGTCATTCACATCGTGGAGAGAAGTTGCTGAACAGTGCCACCGGTGAACTTCAGTCGTTCCTCAACGAAGAAGACCAGAGCCTGATCGAGGAGAGTTTCGTCGGCGATGACGATCAGGATGCAGACGTCGACAGCCCGCCGATCACTGGCAACATCGACAACAGCGATGAAGACCAGGGCGACCTTGACAACAGAGGCACTGCATACGACGGATACCACCTGAAGCCAGATGGAGATGATGAGGAGGTGGTGAGAAAGGGTCGCAGACGCAGCGTTTGTCGCAGGGTCGCGGTGGTGGAAAGCTCTGAGGATGAGGAGCAGGACGAGGAGGACAAGGAAAACATCCATCCCTCTTTCTCCAGCAAGGAAAACGAGGCTGCAGACGAGGAGGAAGGGAATGAAAACAACAATGCAGATTATGAAGAGGAAGTGGACGACGAAGATGCTGATGAAGATGGAGATATAGACGAAGTGGGCAGTGAGGAAGAAGCTGATGAAGATGGAGATACAGATGATGTGGGCGATGAGGACGGAGAGGTAAACGAAGCGAGCAGTGATGCTGAAGATGAGCAGAACCACTCTGTGGTAGTGTATGATGAAAGCATGGTGGAAGATCAAGAGGAAGGTGAGATTTCCATTCACTTGTTTTGTAGCAGATCTGTTAAGGAAAACAACAAACTTTTACAAAGTCCCAAAGAAAATGCATCCCAACAAACAACTGTTAAACCTTGCCCTGCTGATCAACCAGTTTTAATCTCTATTGATCAGTTTCTGTTGATACATTGCAGGGGAAATAACCCCATTTATTAAATTCTAAAGTCTGAACTGACTTCTCTCCCTTTGGCCTGCCAGCCACGAACCAGCAGGCAGCAGTCCCTAACACGCGTCACTTTTAACCACTGTTGCAGATGATGAGGTTGAGGAGGAAGAAGAGGAGGAGGATGCAGTCGATGTTGAGAGGTTGCAGCAACTGCTTCAGGAAGGAAAGTAAGTGCTCAAAAAAAAAAAAAAGGAAAAAAAGAAAAAAAAAGGAAAAGTTGAGCAATTGTTTATGATATTCTCGCTTGGAAAATGAAGACATTGCAGTAGGAGCAAGCTGATAGTATGTTTCTTTCCCAGTGTCAGGTATGTACAGAACTCGTACAAGCGAAGTGGGCATACGTTAAGAGTGCATGTTTAGGGTGTCCCACACCATGACTTTCCGTAACGGTCAGTTTCTTCAAATTAATGAATGTTGTGACTTGCCGCTGCACCCCCACCCCAACCCCTTAGTTTCTGATAAACAAGGATCAGTCTTAGCTTCCATTATTCTGTTATTACTTCGTCGCCCGGAAATGCTATTGTCATAACTAATTTACACACATCTGGGCCCGAATGTAAAAGTCAAGGTTAATTTAACCCACGGCTATGGGCTTAACCCAGACTAGGATAAAAAGAAACAAAAAAACCCCCAGAATTATATAAAAAAGGAGGCAAAGAAAGGAAGAAATAATCCTATAACGGCTTAGGCATCTTGCTGGAATGGACCCGCTTCCTGATTTAAAACAAAGGAACCCAGAAAATTTAACCCTAGAGCTAGTTTAGTTCGAGGTTAGACTCTAACCCGGGGCTGAAATCCCTAACCTTGACTTCTACATGCAGAGCCAGACCCGCAACAGTTGTATTTCCTGGCGGCGATGTCTGTAGTAATTTTGGGCTCAGTACTTGGGCTTGTGTCAGTGTCATTTTATAATCATTCCTCGGCCCTTTGTCTTCAGGAGTCTGTACAAACAGAAACGCTACAGGGAAGCTAAGAAGTGCGTGGACGAGGCACTGGACATCGTCCCCGACCCGCAACTCATCTCCATGGCGGAGAAGATACAAAGCAAGATCGACGCAGGCCTATGATGGGAAAGAAAAATGTAGCAGAGACTGGAAGACAAATGTTGCAAGGTCTTTTTGACTGTGGTCCGTGCACAACCGCTGAACAGGACTGTGTAGAGGTGCGGCTCCATTGGTACATGTTGCTGGTGTACAGATCTTGCAGGACCCTCACCAGTGCTGAAAGGACTGACAATACTTATATACTGGAATTTATATGTACATGTACACGGAAAAGCAGTGTGACTGGTTCTCCATGGGAACTGCCAGTGTAACTGTACATCAGTGTGACATGTTTCATGACTCATGTATGTCTAGTAGCCTAGTGACAATGTGTTCAGTACATGTATAAGTTTAGAGCCATTATTTCTGTGTTCCGTGTTTGACGGAGCAGACAAACGTTCACGGTGATGGATAGAACTCAGTTCTGATATTTTTCAGCTTAACGATGCATCTTCTACTGGAGGGTCACAAAATGGTTCACACGTTCATAACTGGTGAAAGAACATCCCGTGCATTTGACTATGAGCATTCTAGAAATACTACAAGAACCACATGTGGATTTGATAAGACTGTTGTTCATAAAATAAGTGGAGGAGTTCAGACTGTATCAGCCTGTCACTGGCTCAGTACAGGTGTTTCCAACTGTGACCCAATAGTAATTGATGTGTTCTATCATTTGAGGGGTTTGGGTAGTGACCTGTACTAGATGTCTGTTGGAAAAGCTGCTGTACGGATCGGTTTTGTTATGCGCAGTTTGGGTGTTCCGGTACGTTATTGTACCATTACTGCTGTCAGATAATGTTTCGTGACAAATGTTTTGTGACAATGTTTTGCAGCAGTGTTATGTGATGTTTTTTTTGGATGTATTACATTTTATAACAATGACGTTTGGCAGATTATGCTGCTTTTGAGCAGCGGAACATTTTCAGTGCATGCTTGCTGGTTTCACATTAAGCTTGTTTGAGTTTGCTTGTTGAAGAGCATGAAGACAGTGTTCTTGTTGCAGCCAATTTTAATTAAAAAAAACCACCACCAAAAACCCCAAAACATGACCCATATGAATGTTTCTCTTCAAAGATATCTAGCCAGTAGCCCTTGTGTTCAGGAAAACATGCAAATGGCAATAGGCATATTTAGTGGGATTTCGTTTGGAGGACTTCGCCCAGCAGTGTAACCCATTTACATGTAAATTAGGCTCACACGGCAAGAGGCAGCCCGCAGGTGACGCGCTGTGATTAAGTAATGGTACCCCTAACATACTTTAGATGTAAATGGGTTACGCTGCTCAGCAAAGTCCTCCTTACGAAGTCCTACTAAACATGCCCAATGACTGTCATGTTGGAGTAAACTTGAAAATGGAAGGAACATATATATATATATATATATACATTACACCCACTGTAAAATGGTTCAGTCAGCGGGAATACACCACCCACCAACCTGATAGCAATACCTGCACCATTCCACCAACCTGTGCATGATACCAACTACACTCTATTCAACATTGGGGACGAACACTCCAGTCAAAAGTCAATGTCATCTGGGATCTTCAAATTCAGTCAGTACAGTCTCTCAGGCCATGTTTACAGCATGCAATAGGTATTTTGAACCTACCCCCTTTGGAATCACCAAAACAGTTGCCACACTCACATCAAGTACCCAGCCAATCTACGGGTAAGTTTTTCCAAGTTGCCCAACGAGAACAGCCTGTGTGCCAGCTGATGCATGATACCAACTACATGCTGTTCAACATTGGGGACGAACACTCCAGTCAAAAGTCAATGTTTTATTGAACTTAATTCTCATACAATTAACAGACGCTTAAGCATCATAAATTACAAGTTTAATCACATGACAATCAGCACAATTTCACATTCAGCTTGCCTTATTTTAGTGTGTGTGTGTGTGTACAAAGAACAAACTTGTTTCGCAAAATAGAACAGCTTTTCATAAAATGCACCTTTACTTGACGACGGATGCATTTATACCCGAAGACGCATGCACACGTGTACATCCCAATCATGCACAAGCTGGAATTGCCACACACAATTTGTCCTTAAACCTGAACAAACAAAAACACAAACAAAACTACACCCACTCACTTGTGAAAAGCATTGCACCACAGAATAGGTAAATATTGCAAAGACAGAACGTGACAGTGGTTTGGCAAAGAAAATGGCAGTGTTGGCAAGTCGGTCATGACTTACATGCCCATCTACTAACCTCAACTTCAAAGTTTCCAACTGATGGGGGAAACAATTCATTCAAATCCCTGGTACAGTTCATCATTTAGGCGTAACACACAGTAAACTCTTCCCACAAGGACATTGCTTGCGCGGGGTTAAGCCCTAAATAACTAACTAACTAACTTCCACAAGGACATGAAGAACTAGCACAGTTTCCCATAGAGGCAGGAAGCATTCACAAGTCATGTGTTCTTACTGAACCACTGCTGGGTTTACCAAACCAAACCGCAAACACACCATGTAACCTATCACCAAAAACAAAAAAAATGAAGTGGTGAATGGAGGTGAGGTATGCTGGCAGTGAGGATACAGTACACACATCACAACTGCCCAAGGAAAGGGGAAAAAAAAAACCCAACAAACTGAAAATCGGCCAATGTTCAAATGTCATGCTCACAATACAGCCTACTGTACCTGAGGCTAATGAGCCAAGAATCTGTCAGCTGTTTAAGAATATGTGGGCCTGAGAACCACAAAATCAAGAAGAAGAAAAAAAAAGAGAAAAAACATTTAATTTTTCCCATCAAAATTTCATGGCTTTAGCCAAATAGCTGTTTCATGGAAAATTTGGACGCCTGCTCTGTACACTAGGGATGGTCAATACTAGGGAGGAGACCTTGAGGGCTGATCGGGTTCTGAAACAAGTGAAATAAAGCAGCCTGCGATTAAAAAGAAGAGGACCCCAAAATCGTACAGAACCCAGCTTCCAGGGGGTGAATTCTATGGGAATTTTACTGGGAAAATTAGGTAAAATAGCACAATCTGGACCAGAACATGCCCAGACAAGAAATGCCACGCCAGAGTGTATGCAGATGATACAAAACATCAGTAGACAACCAGGTTCATAAACCAGTGAAACTAAGGAGCCGGACATTTTTAAAGCACCGCTAGCGACCAGGTGACTACACGCGGCCACACCCGGTACACATACACACAATCATCTAGCGTCACCCATGTCAGCTGTTTTCGTTCTTCCCCCCATTCTGTCCACCAGTCTGTGATAAATGCTTGACAACGTCCACCCAGTTCCATCCCCGCGGTCGCTCCTCGGCGTTGGCTCCAAATTTGTCCAGCATGCGGCGCTTCTGCTGTTTCGACAGCTGCTCCTTCTTCTCTTTCTTGACAGCTGTGGGCTGATCGCCACCTGCGCTGCTCGGGGTGAGGCTGGCTTGGCTACTCGTCTAGAAAACAGAAAAAAAGTCACGACAATGCTGTGGAAAACGTTTCACCAAACGTGCTAATTCGTCCATCAATATCAGTCACTTGGGACATAATATAGGGTCTAAAACCATTGTGGTGACTTGGGTTGGCATATGTGACCCGTTCTCACAAAAGGGACCATAAGTTGAAAACTATCTATTTCGAGATATATGCATATCACTGCAATCTACTGGTTATGCAGTTTAATTCAATATAAGAATGAAAGCTGTACTACTAAAATTGACAGAGAGATCAGCAGTTGAAGTTGGCTACTCACAAGGCGGCCATACTGAACCCCGGCACTCTTTTCGCCTGTAGCGGCGTTCGGCCTAGCACGATTTACGGTCCCTTTCGTGAGAACGGGTCATATATACATTGTTTTACAAAGGTAGAAATATAGCGCAAACTGAGCAGAAGATTATTTGGTTGCGGACTGAACACCAACTAGACAGTGCTTGATTGGTGGCTATTTTTTTCTGACTTGGTGGTATTGACAAGAAGTACAGTTGTTTAGTAGTAGTATCTTTATTACTGAAGGGCTTCCAGCCCCGTAAGTAAGTTCACGGGTACAGGCATACAATAAAATGCAGAAAATACAAGCATTACTGCGACAGCTGTTTGCTGCGACGTTCTAGACCGTAATGAATATACCTTGCCAGGTTAAACAAACATGTATTGTTTTCATATAATAGACGTAAGGTACTGTAAGAGGGGTACTTATAATATTTCAGTGGAATAAATCTACTTCTAAGATCGTTAAGTGCTGTGCAAGTGAAAAGGAAATGCATTTCATCTTCCAAACGGTGATTACAGAGTGGGCAATTTAGTGGTTGTTCGCCAGATGTACGGAAGTGTTAGACCAAAGTAAGAAGCTGCAAAGTCACGAAAATGGTCACGAAAAAGGTCACAAAAAAGGTCACAAAAAAGGTCACATCCATTCATAAATTAGCGATCAACCTTAGAGCTTTGTCAGTGGCAGTTTTCATCCCTCGGAACTCATTATGAGCATAGAGACTTTAAAACAGTACTTAAAGGCCCATCCTCTGCCAATTCCACGCTCACAAATCATCATCATTTTGGTAGTGTTTAACGTCGCACCACTCAGAGACCTGCACAGTGACAGCATCTCACAGCCTGGAACTGTGCCAGAAGAAGGCTCCATGTGATGCCAAATTGGGGAGTCAGCTAAGTGTTGGGGACATAACATGACATGACATGACACTGCATCGTGCTGTCTTTTCTTTTCTGTTCTAGCATCAGTGATCACTATGGAATGACTACTGTGAGTGTAACTGCCTAACACAGCATCTGAAAGCCGTCACTTTCAACTGTTGAGAGTTTATCATTACCTGTGGTATTGGTGCATCAGGCTGGTCAGCGAGTAAGGTATCCAAGTTGTCCTTGACCCATTCAAACAAGGTGAAGGTCATTGGCATGCCAAGCAGGTCGGCCATCTGCAAAATGAAAGCCAAATGTGTACCACTATCAAATTAAAGACTTAAGTACTAAATATGTACATATATGCAGTTAAGTACTGTAAACTCACAACAGTAAGTTAGAACACCGAAAGGCTAAAATAACAGAGGCCAACAGAAAACAGCAACAAATCCTTCAAAGAAGCGTTGAACCTTTAACTATGCTAATCTATTTCTGACATGCTGGCAGTCCTCATTATTGACAAATAAAAAGTGAATTTTCCAGCAAAAAATGCTGATGCTGTGTCTAACAATGGAAACAGAACGAAAGAAACAGTTCATGTACTTTACCTGTTCTTCCAAACCCGATTTAATCGCACTCCTGACAGAGTCAACCCTGTGAAAAGACATAAGCAAAAAAATCAATTTTTCAATCAGAGAAATACTGCAGATTAAATTTTGCCACTGGTACAGAAATATTTGTCATACTAATGAAATGGCACCCAATAAAAAAAACTTGGTAAGCTCACCAACTCCTATCGAAATGTTTGACTAATAAGACACAGTTGAGTTAATTGAAAAGGTTTGCGCAGAACTTACAGAAGGTTAAAGAATTATGGTCATTAACCAACCATCACCTCTGCTCCCAACCCCTTCCCATCTTCACCCCCCAAAATTACATCCCCCACCCCCAGAACAACACCCCCCCCCCCCAAAAAAAAAAAAAAAAAAAAACTAGAAAGGCAAAAGCCTCCATGGCTCCCTTGTGACAAGGGTCAAGGTCATTCACAAGTGTATGTTTGTAAAGCTCTTATCACTATCTATCATCATGGCAAGTAAAGTGTCTGGCGTTCGGAGTTCCTGGCAATATTACAATTTTCCCCCAAACAGTTTGTATGGCCTTGACCTTGGGTCAAGGTCATTAAAATGAGATCACATCAATGTCTATTATTATGCCAAGTTTGACGCCTCTAGTATTTGTAGTTCCTCTGAAAACGGTAATGTTAAAATTCACAACAGACAGCTTTAATGACCTTGACCTTCAGTCAAGGTCATTCAAAAAGGTAGGTCTCATTGCGGTCTATCATCATGCCTTGTTTAGTGCCTCAACTGTTTGTTGTTTCAGAGAAAATGCCAAGGTTAAAGTTTCCCAAAAACAGCCTGCATGGCCTTGACCTTGACTAAAAGTCATTGACCACAGGTATGTCAGTGAAGGTGTTGCCAATACCTATCATTACGCAAAGTTTGATACTTCTGGTTCTTCTAGATTCCGAAAAAATGCAAATGTAAAAATTTCCAGACTGCTTTGATGACCTTGACCTTGGGTCAAGGTCATTTAAAATGGTTTGTGTGCATAGGTCTTTTCACTGTCTATCAGCACGCCAAGTTTGGCGCCTCTGCTATTTGTTATTTCTGAGAAAATGCCAATGTTAAGGTATTACAAAAATAGCTTGTATGGCCTTGACCTTGGCACAAGGCCATTGAATACATGTCTATCTGTAAAGTTCTTATCAATGTCTATCATCATGCAAAGTTTCAAACCTCTGGTCTTTGTAGATTCCGTGAAAATGCCAATGTAAACTTTTCAAACAGACAGCGTTAGTGACCTTGACCTTGAGTCAAGGTCATTCAAAATGATATGTTTTGAAAGGTCTTGTGGTTGTCTATCAGCATGCCAAGTTTGGTGTCTCTGCTCTTTGTAGTTTCTGAGAAAACGACAACGTTAAAGTTTTCTGGACACACACACACACACACACACACACAGACAGACAAACAGACGACGGAGGGTTATTACACAGACTCCCATTGTTACACAAGGGAGCCAAAAAAAATAAAATAAAATAAAATAACATCCCCCCCCCCCCCCACACACACGCAACAACAAAAAACAAAAAAAAACACAGAGAACAACAACAAACAAACATTAAATTTAAAAACTACTGCTGTGGAACCTACAAATGCTTGTTGTAGAATACGTCAAGGTTAACTGTGGCAGGCACCTCTGGATAGCTTTCTTCCCATGACACCTCGACCACGAAGGACCGATAACTGCCCTCCTCACCAAACTGAAAAATCACCAGCAGATAAACATACAAAAGACAGTCTGCCAGGAACGCATCCAAGTTGCTGCTAGTGGCCAACCTTTGAATAAGCAGGACTCAAATTGTTAAATTTTTCAGACAGACATTTTTAACTCTTTGACATCGTGAGCTTGGCCAGTGACCTACTTCCCTGCTGACGCGCATGCAGCTGCTGGCTGTTTAGGATGACGCGAATCGGTTCGCGGCTCGGTGCCTACGGCTGTTGAGAGTGACGCGAGCCGGTTAGCGTCCCGATGCGTAACGGTTAATATATTGCAGGGCTGCCACTCTTCCTCCTGTGGCCTGATTTCCGGCTTTTTGAACCGGCTGTGAAGAGCTTTCCGGCTTTTTAAAGCCGTTTCCGGTTTTTCCGGCTTTTCCGGCGAAATAATCGCGAGTCTGTGTCTATCGCTGGACCGTCGGCCTTCCCGGGTAAGGTGCATTTTGCGCCTCATATTGTCATATTCAGGGCTGCCACTCTTCCTGCTGTGGCAGGATTTCGTGCTTTTTGAACCGGCTGTGAAGAGGTTTCCGGCTTTTTAAAGCGTTTTCCGGCTTCTCCGGCTTTTTCCTGCTTTTCCGGCCAAAAAAATCGCGAGTCTGTGTCTATCGCTGGGCCGTCGGCTTTTCCGGGTAAGGTGCATTTTGCGCCCCATATTCTTCGGCGACGTTAACACCCCCCCCCCCTCCCCCCCCGCTTATCACTGTCTTCGGGCAAAGTCGTTTTCCTGCTTCTTTTGCGGCCAAAAACCTTGGGAGTCTGTGCCTATTGGCACAGCACCCGACCACTGCCGCCGCCCCCCCCCCCCTCCCCCCCCGCTTTTCACTTTCTTCAGGCAAAGTCGTTTTCCTGCTTTTCTGGCCAAAAACCTCGCGAGTCTGTGTCTATCAGCACAGACCCTGACCGCCGCCCCCCCCCCCCCCCCTTCCGCTTTTCACATTCTTCGGGCAAAGTCCTTTCTTTCTTCCACTGGCTCCCTGTAGTTTGGCTTTCCTTCCATTCAGATTTTGAGGGTCAATTTTCAGGCTTTTTGTCTCTCAGAAAGTGGCAGCCCTGTATATTGTGTCGGTGAGCGTCCCGAAGCCATCTGAGAGTTCTTGTACTTTTGTTTTCTTTTGTATGGAAACTGGGTATCACAAGTGTCACCGCAGAACACTCACTATCCTGATCACATGACTGATTAGTAGGCATACATTTTGGCTCGTACTTTGGCTCGTCTTTAGCAGCCGCAGTCCACACAAGGCCGTAATTCCACATGATCGCAACATGCCTTTATCATAATTCTTTGTGTATAAATGTGAACTTTACCTTGTACTGATATGTTGTGGGGTTGACTTGTTTGAAGTTGGGGTCACCATCATATATAGACTGAAGCACCTCCACCTCCTCCTGCAGGGGAAATAAACCAGGCTACAGAATGTTGTAGTAGACGAAACCATAACTTACAAAAACATTTCCTCACGGAACCAGGCGTTTATGTATATTCTCTCTCTCTCTCTCACACACACACACACACACACACACACTTAGTGTAGAGGGCAGAGGTGAATGGTCCAGGGCTCCCTAAACTGTGCGTCTGTGCGTAATTTACGCACTGAAGTGAAAATTTACGTACTAAAAAAAAATTCTGGGGGTACGTTGAAGCATTATGAACGCGATCTGTGCGTAGCTTGACGCACTATCTCTGCGCTACCGTGCGTACGCCTATAGGCTTGTTGTGATCGAGTGAGTGTTCTCCCTTGCCTTGGCCGCGTTCAGTTCGGTTCTGTTTAACGCTCGCAGGCGTGAACTGTCTACTGCTGCAGATCGGCGGCTACTACACCTACTCGCGCGCAGTGAACGTGCCCCATCTTTTTTCCGGATTCTGCGCACTGAAACAACCGCGTTCAGTTCGGTTCTGTTTTTGATTCTGTTTAACGCTTGCAGGCGTTTGAATGTCTACTGCTGCAGATCGGCGGCTACTACAGTCACTCGCGCATAGTGAACGTGCCCCATCTTTTTCCGCTTCTGCGCTCGAAACTGGCTATGGGCGAAAGACTGATTTTAGAGTCTGTGCTCTTGTTACCGATCGGATTTGCTTTCTCTGTGACGAATCATGCCACCGAAAAAAAGTGAAAGTTCAAAAGACTATGGACTTTTTTGTCAGTGGAAAAGTTGTGGAGGGGTTCGAGCCCTCGCCCGGCCGGCAACGGGTGCACTTCGGCGTTGCCGCTACGATTCAGACGTCGCATCAGAGTCGGCACAGAGCAGCCAAAAGTCAGAGTTTCAAACTTTCCACTTCATTTAATTATATGATTTGAAGTTGATAAAATTCAGTTTTGCACACACACACACACACACACACACACACACACACACACACACACACACCTACCTGTTCAGCAGTATTTACTGAATTTATAATTCCATGCACTAAGAACTTGAGAAATGATTCTGACCCTTTAAAAATTGAAAGTGGAGGTACAAAGACCCCCTAAAATTTTGAACTGGGGGTCAGTGGACCCTTTAGGTCTGAAGCTTTTAGGGAGCCCTGATGGTCTTTGGCCAAACTCTGCAAGTGTTTGATCAATACAGGCTTTCAGAATTCCCAAATTTCTGCCCTTCCAAGATTTCGGGACTACTGCCCTCTTTGTCTCTACTGAACTTTTAGAGACTTGGCAAGACTTGGAGTCTAACCACAAGCACACTTGTAACACGTTCTGTAATTCTAAAAGCCCATATTCAAGTACATTATAGTTATTACCAATAGTAACACTACTACCACACCAATATAAACTGAATGACAGTATTAATAAAACTGACCTGTTGCTGCTCCTGGTTACTCATGTTTCTTGATGGTGATGAGTTTGACTGATGTAGAATTTACTCATCAACTGATGTAGAATTTCCACAACACTCGAAGAATTCTGATCAGTCAACCATTTTTGATCTGTAACCAAAAAAAAATAAAAAAGGACATAAGAGCCTTTTTAACCGGTGACTCCAACACTAACACAAGGAACCGAACAGTGTGTGTGTGTGTGTGTGTGTGTGTGTGTGTGTGTGTGTGTGTGTGTTCGTTACTGCGTTTCAGTGAATGTGACGAGTGACAGCCGGCCAAATGGGGCAAGCAAGAGAGGGATCTAGTGATGGATCGCCTTCGCTGCCTTCGGAGATTGCCTAACTTACCAAAGCAAATAAAGTCATCGTCAGTACGCGGCGATATGTAAGTTTACATGGCCAGGCGAGCGGTCAAACTGGACAATCAAAACACGCTGCCGGACACGTGAATTTTCCTCTGGACAAATGCCACTGGAGTAAGCTGCCCCTGAAAACGGGAGGGAGAGTTCGTTATTGTGGGTAAAGCGACACCGTTATTTATTTCAAACGGACAATTTTTGCCTCATAGTTTTGTTCAGATGATCTTTCTATAAATAATCTAATCTAGGAGGCGTTATGTAATAAAATAAAATGTGGCGAATTGGGCTGACTGCATTGCACAATCTCATTGACTACTCCCTTATGTAACGTCACACTATAAATGCCATTCGGCCACAGATTTGTCGTCTTTCCCAAAATGGAGCCAGCAGCATCGCAAGGTGAGATATGACCAGTAGTGTCGTACTCAGTATTTTGGTGGGAAGAGGGAGCTCAATTTCCAGTCGTTAGCTTTGTGTACTTTGTACAAATGATCCCCGTAAAATTATTAAGGAAGCGAACAGTATGGTTTTGCAGAATACATGGAGTTTGTCGGATTGGAAGTCAGCCTAAGGGAGAAGACTGCTGATTTTAACATTCAGGCAAGGTTGGAGAGGTTACTTCCCACAGTAGATCGGATTTAGCCTAAGGGAGAAAACTGCTGATTTTGACATGTAGGCAAGGTCGGAGAGGTTACTTCCCATAGACCAGTAGCTCCCAGATGGATCTCCAGCTTGCGGTTTTGCTGATACTGTTTGCAGTATTCTTTTCATTAATGGTAACAGACAGTCATATCTTCAACTGGATAGTTAATTTTCCAGTGGTGTTGTCTGTTTTTTTTTTTTAAATTGTTGTTCAGTGGTGACATATAGCTTGAGTTGCAGAGGTAAACCTGTACAAACTGATTTTTATTAAAATTTGAATATTAATTATTTTCAGTGGCACTGGTCGAAACCAACAGCCGCCCTTTGGGTGTGCAGCTGGTCAGCTCTAGACAGACAAACAAGACGTCCAGCCCCATGGACCTTGTGGAGCTGGCTCAACAAGTGCAGAAGGTATGCATGTGTACCCTAATTACAGCTGTGTGAACACCAATGTCAATGTTGACAAACATATAGAAAAAATTCAAACAAACGAGACAAGTCACGCAGAACATTTTAGTGATGTCACTTATGAGCTATTTGTAAGTCTCTAAGCCCTGTGCATTGCAAGCAGTGTTTTTTCTTTTCTTTTCTTTCTTTACCTGTGTACTGTTGTGCCTTATGACTTCATGTGTATCCATAGACTCTTGACATCCTTTCTTTTGTGTCTGTCTGATACTCACAGGCAGATGAGTTCACCAGAGCAAATGCTTGCAACAAACTTACAGTCATCGCTGATCAGATCAAGTACTTGCAAGAACAAGCGAAAAAGGTAAAAACTACAGCAGATCTTGCAGTCCACACCTAAACTAGTGTCAAAAAGAAACGATACCAAGGGTTGGCAAGGACATACAATAAAAGCAGAACAATACAGAAATTTCAGAGTGGTATATTTCATTAGCAAATGTTTCCGGTATTCCCGAGCGCACACGCTGTATTTGGGACGTGGGATACGTAAACCTATGTTTTTAGGCCTCGGGGATCACTTTGCACAAGAACATTCTGACAACAGTTTGGTATCGTTTCTTTCGGACACTAGTTTATTATGCATTTATGGCATATTGCTGGTTTTTAACTTTTTAATTTTAACCGAAGTCTTGAGAGTGCATTTTTCAGCAAAACTGTGCAGTCTGGTGGCGATTAAGTGTTAGGTTATAAAAATATATGTATTGGATTAAAAAAAACAAAAAAAAACTACAATAAACAACTGTAAATTTGTTCTCACAGAACTCTGGGTAAAAATGCTTGAACTTGGCAGACAGACAATGAGACAATCAGGGAAATCCACTGAATGGTGGTACAACTTTTTGTGTTTTTTTCATCAGGTGCTGGAAAACGCCCGCAGAGACAACCTTCTGCATCACGCAGCCTGTAACCTGGTGAAGAAACCTGGCCAGATGTATTACCTGTACGAGCGAGAGTCAGGCCAACAATACCTCTCCATACTGTCACCCCAGGTGAGTTGATGTTGTCCTGAAAGTAGCATACCTTTGGTTTGTCGGGATGCAGTGTTCAGACTGGGTGGTTGGGATGGTTGTGAGAAATGGAGAGATGAACATTTTCAATTCTAAGATTAAACTTCACAAAAGATGATCGTTATTTTAGAAGTTATACTTGTGAGACAATAACAGTGACAATGACACTGTATTTGTCACTGCATGCAGGATATCTGAATAAGAACTCATGCTGTGTTTTTCAGCTTGTGGCTCTGCTTCTGTTGGCTCAGCGCCAGATATAAACAAGAAGTTTCTTTAAAAACTTGACCATTCACGCTGTAAATTTTCTACACAGGAGTGGGGAGCCTCATGTCCACACGAGTTCATCGCAGCGTACCGTCTGGAGCACGACCAGTCATGGACGCCCATCGAAGAAGTGGAGAAACGCAGCGAGGAGATCGCCCTCATGGACAAAATATACCACGCACAAGCTGCCATCACAGACGCACGGTTCAGCCTGCAGGGCAAATTACAGCCTGGTGGCACGACAAATTCACCACAGATCAAAGACGTTTCAGAGCACCCCTCATCTCCGTGACAATGCTAAATACTGCTACGTGCGAACATTTTGTACACAGATGTGGTGTACGGCAAGCTGGACTTGATTGTGTTCTAATAATCAGCCTCTCAACAGCTGTGATTCATGTGGAGAATTCCTGTTTTTACTAATTTTAGCATTTGGCCTTCCCCGGTAAACTGAGTCATCGTCAAGTTAAATAAACGATGTCCATTTTGTGAGCTCACATGGTGGTCGAAGATTTCGTTTCTCATCAGTCTGCTCCTGTGCCTGGGGGCGTCAACTGCCTAACGTGTATAAGCATTGGACTTGAGATCAGAGGGTCAAAGGATTCAACCCGAACAGAACCAAAATTGTTACAGGCTTGTTTCCGTGCACTCATCTCTGAAACCATGCATGTCTGTACCGTGGTTTCTGTATTTCAGACTTGGGGGGGGGGGGGGGGGGGATTCTAATGGTTTTTACCAAGTACAGTATAAATTATGTGTTGATTTCATGCCAGGACCACTCTGAAATGTTATCAACATTGTGAACAGTGGTTTTTAAAAATTATTTTTAGGGTTGGCATTTCAGTTTGTTTTGGACCAAGAGCGTCTTCATTTCTTACCAGAGAAAACAAAACTAAAACATGAAGGAGACAGGAATCATGCTGCTGTCGTTTTTCCAGTTTGTTCTGTTTTGTGGTTCAACACAATACAAATCAAGTTTGCACCATCGTTTTGTGTGGCTCCTAACTGAGCCACGTTTCAATGTGCAAGGTTACCCTGTAAATAAAACCTTCAACTAAACCTCACAGACCAGTTCTGGAAACCTGTTCCTTGTCATCAGTTTTGTCTGTTTTCTGTCCTTATACAGGTAATGTTGTGTAGCTGAAGACATTTCAATCACAAAATCCAGACAGAAGCAAAACTGCACTGTGCATTAATTGTGTTTATTTACAAATTACTGTGATACTTGATGAAATGAGAGGAGGAAAGAAGAGAAAAATGATCTCTTAGTGGAACTGGCCATATCCATGCAAAAAGTAATGATCCAGAGATCCCCCCTCCTGCCCCCCCCCCCCCCCCCCCCCCCAAAAAAAAATAAATAAATAAAAAATCCTGCAGCTGCTCCATAATGCAGTTTTACACATCATTTTTCAAACATACAATATGTGTATGCATTAAAAGAGAAACTTTGCTCAAGTTTCAAAAACATGACTTCCATAGATCTACATCTGACTGCCGTAATGCAAAGGAAAAAAAACATGACTTCCATAGATCTACATCTGACTGCCGTAATGCAAAGGAAAAAAAACATGACTTCCATAGATCTACATCTGACTGCCGTAATGCAAAGGAAAAAAAACATGACTTCCATAGATCTACATCTGACTGCCGTAATGCAAAGGAAAAAAAAACAGCTAGTCAGAACTGAGAAAACAAAATGCAACAGAATGCAAAATGCAAATACCGGGTACACGTAATTTGTTGTCTTAAGGGATGTGATAAATGAAATGCACTAAGTTTCTACACACCTACATACATACAAGTTATGTATCATTCAACGAGTTAAAACTGTTCGCAAACTTGCATGCATAAGTTGTCCACACAAAAGCTGCAGTGGAAATATAAACACATGCGAAAAATACATGATCAATTGGTGGTTACGCAAAGCACAGGCGTATCTTTCAGATCTCAAAGAACTCTTGCAAATGTTTGCCTCTCTTTGCAGCTTATCAGTGTGAAGTTCGCTATATGCTGCAAACTCACGCCTGCCGATGATATGCAAAGAAAATGAAGAAGAAGAAAGCAGCAGCTAAAAATGTTTATCTTGTGTTTTCTGATTTCAGCTGTCATGCTAGGTCCTCCACATTCAGTCATGTCTGAAATCAAATGATTCTGGTCCTTCTGCAAGAGAAACTATGGAGAAAAATGTTCATCCTGTCCAGAGTTTCAGATCCCAAGGGCAGCAATTTGCTCCAGCAGGTGTTTGCTGTAGTCGATGAAATCCACTGGGGCTGCGTTCACACACACCGTCTTCAGGCGAGACTCCTCCTGCAAGAGGAAAAGGGTTTTATGAATGAAAGCATGATCATTTGTTGGACACCGTAACTATTATTTTGTTGGTGTTAACACACCTGAACAGTGGCCCTGAAGTGAGGGCTTAAATAAACACTTACTCCACCCACAGCTTAGTCAAGGAAAGCGTTGGCAAGGGGGTGGGGGAGGTAAATAGTACATTTGTACATATGTACACGTAACAATGAAAACTTACATTGTACATCTCCACTTTGGCACGTAGTTTGAACACATACTGCTTGAACACTGCCTGCTGGAATACTTGGTCGAATGCTGGCTCATTCTGAAAGATAGTAACATGGGAATTTTTGTAATGAAAGCTTCCAAAAATATATCCTGTAAAATATTTCCTATACCCCAAACAAAATGTTCATGCATCATAAACACAGAGCCCTGCCATCTATAATTAATTTTATTTAAATACAACACCATTTTTAAACGACTACCATAGCAGAGATAAAACACAAACGCTAACATAGCAATAACACACACACAGGGCTGAGCTTTAGCGGGCGCCCGAGGCGCCTAAAAATCACATCGGGCTCCCTCGGATCACAGTTTCAATCGCCCGGCTGGCGCCTTGATATTTCCTGGCCCGATCGGTAGATTCCGATTACTGACACACCTGCACTGGACTGGTAATACGCGGCAATACACACGAACGCCGTCGCTGAACCCGTTGACCGCCTCATCGTCCAGATCTCTCATTTCACCATCGCGCAGACTGGTCTAAAAATAGCGCAGATACAGCAAAATTTCTCATCAAAGAGTTGGGCTCCTTGAAAAACTGTCGGGCTCCCTCAACTTCCCTGGTTGGGAACCCGACTGGCTCCTTAGTCGGGCTTGCTAAATCTCAGCCCTGAACACATACACAAAAAAGGAGAAAAGAAAAAAGAACTGGGAGCTTACATTCTCACGCATGTCTCCGAGCTCATCGGCTTTGACGCCAAGCAAAGTCTCAGCCGACTCCTGGAAACAAGTGATCCACTGGTTGTCCGTGTGATCTGCCAGGTTGGCCTGAAAAAAGACACAATAAATCAGACGTTTGTAACAAACGATGTCTTCAGTTTCTTGCAGTCTTCACGATGGTGGTTTTTACTACAGTCACACCTGTACAGGTGAACAACTGTATGATGAGCTGTTTTTGGTCTGTACCAACAAATGATTTATCCAAATGTTTCAGTTTCGGAAGACTGACAGATTCCCGTTTCATTTTCTGAGTCGCTGACAACCTGTGTCAGTTATCATCAAAACCACAATAGCAACAATGTATGGGAAGACTTCCAAGTTTCTGCTAGCTCCACAGGAATCCTCGTTTTCTTTTTGCGTTTGGCATCATTGCTAGCCTGCTTGCTGGAGGCTATTTGTGAATCAAGATGCTTAATTTTGTCAACACTTGCGACGTGCGCCACGATGGTCTAGATGATCTACAAAACTGAAATGTGATTGGCCACAACTTCTAGTTCAAAGATTACTGTCCGCACAGTGCTAAAAATAGTCGATTGTAACAAACTCCTATGAAATTTGTCCCCAAACTGTTTTTCGTATTTAATTGAGTAATGTGGAAAACACATACAGCACCTCCGGATAACTATTTAAGAAAACGGAAACTCACACTTAGAATCATGCGCCACTTGTGACTGGGGAACTCCCTGTTGCATTTCTCACAGCGATACAGTCCGTTGCCTTGGTCGATCACCTTCTTGTTGCAGTTGTCGGTTGGGCAAGACTGGAAAGAAAAAGAAAAAAGAAAAAAGTCATGATTGTAAGTACTGTGCCGTAGCAGTCTGCTAGCGTTATTTGCTTCATCACGATTTACAGCTAAGGTTTACCCTACAATAAGTACAATGTGTCATCTGGTCTTTCGCGCAACCAGCATGAAATTTACACGTTTGACTGATTCAAAGAAAAAACATTTCTATGTAATTCCAAAACTAGCACACACCCTGTACATGCAGTTGTCTTTCTTGAGGAAAATGACAGTGGCCTTGGACGTGAAGTAGTCGGCCTTGTCACCGTGGCCGAGCCCCTCCGTCTTCACGTCCGAGAAGGTCTTCCAGTTGGTTCCACCTCCTGTAAGAAAGGGCAGGTTTTGATAGAGAGATCTGACAAATCACTAGTTACCAAGCACTACGTCTAAAACTGGGTGCATAGTTATTAGCAAGTGTATATCTCCAAATAATGATCAGGGACACAAGAATCCAACCCCTGGGTTTGGGAAAAAAAAAAAGAAAAAAAAAAGGGATCCATCTGGCATCTTTGATCAGTAAAGGCCTTTAAGACTTTTTTAAAAAGAGAATACAGGGCTCGTGTTGGAAGCAGTAACTGTGTTTCGAGTGTATGAGTGTGTACGCGTAAGCGTGTTTTTTTTTTCTGCAATGGTTTAAAGGGGCAAACGCTACCATTTTTATGCTCACAGATCTTTCTGAGCTGTTCTCGTGGTATCTATTATCACAACACTTAGACACCTGGACAGTGACAGCGCCTGTAATGCTGGCACCGAGCCAACAGGAGGTATACAATGACATGGCGACCACACTGAGCGCTTAAGTAGTGTAACAACAGCCGTACAATGTGAATGTGACCATTCATGCAAAAGTGTAAACAACGTTGTTATCACATTAAGAGCTGTACTGATCATCAAGACATCGTATTCTGAGCATATAGGCACACTTACGAGCGGAACTGTTCCTCACATAAGCTGGTTTAGTGCAGATGAAATCAGCCAGTTTACTTTGGCTACTTTTGTTTTCCTTTCAATCTGAAAGTTTTTCCACATGATGTCCTACGGCACTGCCCACTCATAACGTACTCACCTCCAGCACCAGGACCGTCGCTGCGGAAGCTAGCGAAGTCCATGTTAACTCCGTCCCTATCATACCAGCCGCGCAGCATGTGAGCCTCGCGTGTGTCGGGGTTCAGGATGATCTGACTGGAGGCCAAAGCGGACAGTGACCGTCCTGAAATCATGGAAACAATGTCATTTTCTTGACAAAAAATTTACATTTTAGATTCTTTTTTTTTCCTTCTTAAACTTTAACTTAAAAACCTGGAAGCTTTCAAAGGTTACAGAGTGGATCAATAGCAAATTTCGATGACTGAAAATGAGATTTCATTGCACAACCATGAAATGTATTATTTGCACAAAAGGGAAAAAAATCCCTTTCCTTTTCCTCTTTTTAAGCCATAATTTGACCAAGATTTTTTTGGTGAAAAGATGTGTGTAAAGGTGATGTACAGGTGACAACTCTTACCTCCGAAGTCCGACAGCCTGGCTCCTTTTACTGCAATGATTGGGTTCCCATCCCCGTTAAATTTCACCGCCTGAAAAAACAAACCACAATTTATACATCTCCCCAGAACTGCTACAGACTGCTTTACAGTCAACACCCATCCTAATACAGACAAAAAATGGGAAGAAAACAAGTAAACCACACCAGCTAGATTTTTTCAGTGTATCTTAACAATCATAGTCTCTGCACACAGTCACACTCACAGCTCCAATTCAACAGTGAGATAAAGAACAATTCAGTGGACGTTACTGGCATCCTGAAAACCCTAATAATAGTAATATGAAAACAGGGACAACAAAAACAAGAGAGTGAGAGCGACAGCGAAAGAAAATTCTTGTATGCATTGCAGTTTCTTCTCTCAGGTTTTATGGCATTCTGTGAAATCCGAGGAAAGTGGGAGTAGTGATGACAGTAAATATAATTAACCCAATTAGAGTCTTACATCATCGCCCCACAGAGTGAGGTTGATGGCCACGCCTGACTGGTCGACAATCTGCAGGTCACGCTTGGTGATTTCCTTCTGGCTTTGTCGCCCGACGACAGTGGAAATATCATTGCACACCTTGACCACTCCGATCACATCTTAACAACAGAAAACAGCAGTGCACTCAGTCAGAAATGGAAAAGGAATACGTGTCTTGTGGTTTCAACCTTTGGCAACACTTACAGTCAAGGACTCAAGGAGGTGACAAACTGAATGATTCTTGTTAGCCCGCCAAATGCAAGCATATTACATGTACTTTAAAAAAAAAAAATTCAAACAATTCAAATCCTTACAGGACAATAGCAGCGCTGGCTGATACTAGTGATAGGCATAGCACAGAAAATAGAAACAGGAGAAAGAAATTTATAGTAATTTTCAGATAAATGCCGCTAACTAAAAGCAGTTGGATACAGTACAGCTGGAAAACAAACGAACAAACAAGACCCCCCCCCCCCCAAAAAAAAGAGGGAAAAACTCACCAATAATTGCATTCGCCTGGTGTTTTTCCATCTCATTGATGGGCACAAAGTCGAAGGTCATGCTAGGAAGGTCAACATTCTCATTGCACGGCTCAATCACAGTTTCAGGGTTCAAGGACATCTCATAGTCGTTCTTCAGATTGGAGTACTGTTTGTTGGCTGTCTTCAGCGTGCCTTTGCTCACATAGTAGATCTGTTAAAAAAAGTTCACAAGACAATGTACAAATACAAACAAGAGGCAACATAACGCCCACTGATGTCAATATTTTATTTGAAGGGGGTAGAGGCTCACAGACCACGTGAAGCAGTTTTAACCCCTTTTTGACAGACTCTGAGTACACTTGTAATCGCCGATTTGCAACCACCACTGGGTTCCAAGTACACTCGTAATAGTACTAGTAATAGCAACTGGCAGTCCAAATCTTGTCGCGGTCCAAGTTTTAGGCATTCCATGCCAGGTTTACGTTTTTGTCTTTTTGTTAAGGACACTTCCTGCTTTACTGATGCATGGTTGTTTACTTGCGATTTCTCGGCAAAACTGGCTCGAAATGGAGCCCTTACGTGCAAGAGTGTTTTGGTCTCAACAGTAATAGTGCTAGTGACCCCAAAGTCTGACTTGGATTCTTTGAATTTTGTAATTTGTTCCTGAAACGATTTTTTTGTGTTTTTTTTGTTCATCAACACATTATGACAGAGCACCAGCCTGTGTGTGATCTTGGCAAATTATGATTAGTGTTTTTAGTGTCATGAAGTGTTGATATACCTTTTTTTTTTACACATCTGCGTGCATTACTGCATTATATGCTTATACGATGTCATGTTCCATCCCGCCCCCTCCCCAACGAATCTTCACCTTAAAATGAAGTGGTACCCTCGCAAGTGCCTGGTCAGAGTCATGCCTTTTATGACAGGGCCAGAATTTTTTTTTTTTTTTTAAATTAAATTTTGTGTTTTTACTGCGGCAGTAAGGTTACACTGCATTGTGCCAAGTGCTAGTCAGAAAAGGGTTAATATCTGAACATGTACCACTTAGACACAGAGTTACAGACGTTGGCACTCAGCCAAAAAACATAAAGAGCAGGCATCTGCTAAAGTGTTGCGGTCACTCGCTAGGAAGAAGAGATTCGTGCACAACAAAAAACACCCCACTTTTCCAATTTCCGAAGTCCTAAATGGATTTAATTCATGACCTGGGAGGAACACCACTGGAACCGATGAAGAGTTGGGGCAGAAAAAAAAAAAAATCTCAGTACGTACCTTGTTAACCTCGAGCAGATCATAGAACTTGTCCACTCCTTCGTTGAAGGCTGTGGCACGAATCTCCCCGCTCTCGTCCAGGAAGTTCACGTTGAACAACCTGCCCTCCCCTCGTGAGTTGCTCCAGGTGCGAATGTTGGACTTCTGTGTCACTCGCGCCCTGATGCGCCACCTGAAAACAGTTAATACTGACCGTTTTACGCAGTGGTATTGATGTTTCACTCGTCCCCCATGGCTCGGTCACAACAGAAACACAAAATGCTTGTAACATAGTGATCATGGTGCGGACAAAAACAGAAATGGGAGGGAGTAGTGGTTCAATAGGCAGACCGTCCAGACTTAGCGGCCATATTACTGAACAGCTGTCAATTCTACAGGATGATGTGCTGTGATATGGGCAGGTACCCCCCCCCCCCCCCCCCCCCAGTGCCATCTTGTGTGATTGTTACCTGTTTTGATACGGAGTAAGGGAGGCGATAGGGTGGACACGGCTGGAGCCCGGAGTTCCAGGACCTGATGCGGCCGGCTTCACGTTGGCGTTGTTAACTGGTGCAGGGCGGTTACCACCTAAGGAACCACAAACAGTAATCATAATAATAAATGGTAATTAACATAAAACAAACACAAGAAACCAAAGCAGATCAAACACTTAAACTAGGCCAAACAAGTAACAAATGTATAATTTAGAAACACACACACATTAACAAACCATGTAAAATTAGGATTACATGAATCCCCCCCCCCCCCCCGCACCAAAAATAGAAACACACACACATTAACAAAAAAACATGTAAAATTAGGATTAACATGAATACCCCCCCCCCCCCACCACCACCAAAATGAGAAACACGACACATTAACAAAACATGTAAAATTAGGATTAACATGAATCCCCTCCCCCCCCCCCCCCCCCACCAAAATAGAAACACACACACATTAACAAACCATGTAAAATTAGGATTAACATGAATCCCCCCCCCCCCCCACCAAAATAGAAACACACACACATTAACAAAACATGTAAAATTAGGATTAACATGAATCCCCCCCCCCCCCCCCACCAAAATAGAAACACACACACATTAACAAACCATGTAAAATTAGGATTAACATGAATCCCCCCCCCCCCCCCACCAAAATAGAAACACACACACATTAACAAACCATGTAAAATTAGGATTAACATGAATCCCCCCCCCCCCACCAAATAGAAACACACACACATTAACAAACCATGTAAAATTAGGATTAACATGAATCCCCCCCCCCCCCCCACCAAAATAGAAACACACACACATTAACAAAACATGTAAAATTAGGATTAACATGAATCCCCCCCCCCCCCCCACCAAAATAGAAACACACACACATTAACAAAACATGTAAAATTAGGATTAACATGAATCCCCCCCCCCACCAAAATAGAAACACACACACATTAACAAAACATGTAAAATTAAGATTAACATGAATCCCCCCCCCCCCCCCACCAAAATAGAAACACACACACATTAACAAAACATGTAAAATTAGGATTAACATGAATCCCCCCCCCCCACCAAAATAGAAACACACACACATTAACAAAACATGTAAAATTAGGATTAACATGAATCCCCCCCCCTCCCCCCCCCCCACCAAAATACATACACGCACCTGTGTTAATGGATTTAGATAAATCTTGTAAGTTTTAAGTTTTGCACTAATCTTAATGAACATAATTCAGTTTCAGAGATTTTGCAGACAAACCTACAACCACCGAATCTCAAACTGACAGTACCTGGTGAGAACTGGCGTGCAGGGTTCAGTGGGGGACGCGCTGGGGCTCTGTTTGCAGGAGCTGAAAAAATAGATTTAAAGAAAAAAATAAAAATAAATGTGGGGGTTCTTACTCTGGTCATTCTGTGTCACTACTACGGTTCACAGTTGTCACAGTACACTTTAGCACTGTAGTTCTACTGCTAATCTCCCGCTGCATTTGAAGTTCTAATCCAACACAAGCAAGCAGTAAATGAAGCAGGAACATAAGGATCAAAGTGATGCAATTGCTACATGTACTAGAAAGGCCATATTTCAACCATGTTTCAAAGCAAAGAAGTTTTAACAGCGACAGTGGGAACAAGCAAGGGTAATTCAGGGTTGCACATTTTCCACAGCTTCTATAGGACAAAGTATCCTGGAAACAGCAAAGTGATAGGACACAGTGTCCTGGCCACTTAGTGGCAATAAAAATTTTAATAGGACAAATGTCCGCTTGAGGTGGGAAAAATAGGACATTTGAAATTTTTATAGGTCAATGTCCTGGGACCGACTTAAACGTGCAACCCTGGTAATTTTTTTGGGGTGGTCGGAAACTGTGACTTCCGTGACTGAACATTTTAAACAAATTTTCATTTGCCTGCCTTTCCATCCAGTGACTGGAAATCTGTAACTAGCAGGGGACACTTGCAGCATCGTATTTCCACTGAGCCATTGTGCACAACAGACAGGATCTGATCGGCGTAAGCACTCTGGGATACTTTTTGTCCAATCATAATGCTCTATTTGCTAGGCGTGTGGGTTCCTCGCCTTTGCCAATCCGCTATGGCTGACATGCTACAATTCACATCTTACCTGAATACTTTTGTAAACAAGAATTGACTTACAGACCATGGACCCTCAAAATTTACACAAGGACCCTCAAAAATAGAGGGTAGAGGTAATGGATAGAGTCCCAAGGTATTTTTGTATTAGAGAGAACATTGCCAACTTTTCCAGTTTCCCCTGACCAGCAGAGAGCGTGTAAAGCACCAGATAAACGAGGTGAAAAGTTACCTTGAGCAGGTGCAGCTGCAGGAGGGGCTGGCGCTTGTTCTGCAGCTTGTGCTGAAGGTCTGGCATCACCTGTGTTCATCCCAATGAACAAAACAAAGCAAAAATGAAAAATGCACTGCCAGAGATGGTACTGGTATAGTTCTGGACAGACATCTTGCAAACCACTGCACTAAGTGATCAACAATCCCGACACTCGGTGGTGGAACCCAGACCCCCCCCCCCCCCCCCCCACACACACACACGAGAAAGCCAACAAAAACAGAAAAATCATTCCCTACCCCACCCCAAACAAAACAAAATCCATACCCCCCCCCCCCCCCCCCCCCCCCCCCCCCCCCCCCCCCACCCCCCCCCCCCCCCCCCCCCCCCCCCCCCCCCCCCCCCCCCCCCCCCCCCCCCCCCCCCCCCCCCCCCCCCCCCCCCCCCCCCCCCCCCGTGGAAATCCAAAAGGATTATTTTAAGCCCTAGTAAAACTAAAAGCATAAGAGTCCAACACACCCAAAGCTTTAGATTGTTGTCGCGCCCGCGCCATTGACGCATGAAATATCAAAATGACGCACAAGAGTTAATGTGTATGCGCCAGTGTGGAGCGCGCACTTTTGGCCTTCTACACATCGGAGTAGTGAAACTAAAAACATCGCGTCTCTGCACTGCCTTGCCTGCCCAACATGTATCGTATCGCAGCATGTCATTGGGTGACAGATCTTCCCAAAAGCCAATCCGCGAATACCTTACTTATATTACTTGGTGACGCCAACATCGCTGAATAAATGTGAATCTCATTGGTTTTCTCTATTAGGAACATCCAATGAAAACGCTTATATTAACAGAGTGTTGGCTTGGACGTCTGCAGATTCCGAGAACTGAATGCTTGTTTCTGTATCAACAGCTCCATCAAAAATGTCGAAAAAAACCATCAGCGAAGAAAATAAAATTGGTGGCAGGCCAATCTCGGCTCACATTTGCTCGGACTGAATCTGCAACTGCAAGTAGGTCGTTTTCATATTCATGATCTCATCAAATCGAACGCCGCAACGCGTCGGCGTGAGAGATCTATATGATGCTTTTTTTCCCAACGGCATGACTTCATTTCCAAAGTGAAAATGATGGGTCATGACGAATTCTAACAGAAAGGTCGGGGAGGAAAAGTTGGAGGGAGGAAAGTAGGCCTAAACTCTGTGTGTGTGTGGGTGTGGGTGGCCCCGGAGGTGAGGGAGGGGGGGGGGGACTGGGGAGACTGAGATTGTGTCAATGACCCATCATTTTGAAAATTGACCCCTCATTTTGCTCAGCCATGGGTCATTGGGCCCATGACATTTAAAAACAATCTGAAGCTCTGCACACCGACCTGCACCCTCTGCCCTCAACGGCTGCGGGTTGCCAATTCTCTGCTGAACCTCCGACCCACGCTGCAAGACGTCAGCATCCAAGATGATGATAATACGCCTGGAAAGTAAATTTATGCACAAAATGTCTCTTTTGAGCCTTTGTATCTTAACACGCAGACAGTTTACTTTACCACTGTCACTATGGGTGTGATTAGGAACACTGGATCTAACAGCAAGTCTGAATAAGTGAAAGAGTGGGCAAGAAGCATCTGTGTGTGTGCGTGTCTCTCTCTCGTGTGTGTGCGCGTGTCTCTCTCTCTCGTGCGTGTCTCATGTGTGCGTCTCTCGTGTGTGCGCGTGCATCTCATGTGTGCGCACGTCTCTCATGTGTGCGCACGTCTCCCTCTCTCATGTGTCTCTCTCTCTCGTGTTTGTGTCTCTCTCTTGTGTGCGTGCGTGTGTGCGCGTTTGTGTTGTGTAAAGAATTTTCATGATATTGCATTGGGGGAGGGGTAGGGTGTGGGGTGGTCAGGGGGTAAATGCTTAGTTGAAATCTGACGACTTTCTGGTTTTGTTCCCCTCCACTCACTTGTTTCCCTGTATGGTGTTGCACATGAACTTGTTGACTTTTATGATACATAACTGATCGATTTTGTCTTCCTCCATCAGGTTGTTCAGCTGCAGGGCCAGCATCACCTCTGAGGGACAAAAGCAAAACAACAGTCCAATCAGCAACTTCACTTCACTCTCATGTGCCGTGCTAACACTAGTAACAGGGATCGACACCGGGTTGGACAGGGCACACAGGCCGATACTCAGCTAAAAAGTCTCATGAGTGTGTTTTGTACAGCATATTGATCTACAGCCCCAAGTTCATTTGTGGATCCACACAGATGAGGCAAACTTGAGCAGCTTTGGGCCCGTTAGTACCTATGCACACATTAAAAAAAGGAAGGGGGAAAAAAAAAGAATGAGCTGTCAAAATGGTGCCCAAATTTTCAGGGACCCCTCCCCAACTTACTTTTCTGAAGACTCAAAGAAGGCAACGTCTGAATTTGGAATTGGGTACGAAAAGAGTAAAAAAAAAAAAAAAAAAAAAAAAAAAAAAAAAAAAAAAAAAAGAGACTGACCCCTGACTGTGCTAAGCCTGGACTATTCTGGTCTCTCACCTCTCTGGCTTTTCAGCATAAGACAAATTAATTCAGCAACATCAGCGTTACGACAGTCAAAACCAATCTGAATTTAAACAACAACAAAAATTTAACCCCTCTTACGTGAGTATGTAACAGTCCCATCAGAAACCATCAGCCTGTAGCGGTCTTGGCTTCCATTGGACGTAATCTTTCTGGTGTTCTGCAAACAAACACAAGGGAACATGTTTACATTACTCTCTGACTCACTCTCAGCCTCACTGACCCAGGCACCGTCAAACATCCCAGATGCAAGATTTGAAATAACCAATGCTACACTGGTGGAGTTTCAAAATATTAGTACCCACTATTTCTTGAGACAGCCTGATAATGGGACCAGGCAAACTTGGAATTGGAAAGCTCGCCACTCATAGAAACAGCGGCCTACGGTAGCCAACTCTCAGTTACTGATGCAGTTCTAGACCTGTATAACTAGTATTGTATAACTGTAAGGCCCGATGCACACGAGCGTCAGCACCATGAAGCAAGCAGCAAAGGCTGTCTCGCATCATATGCCTCGCGTGAGCGCGCGGTGTGCGCTGTTTGCGTGCACACTTGGCTTCAGCGTCATTCGCCTGCATGGCTTGTTGCGCTGACCCACACTGCTTTCTGATTGGTTGAAACCAAGTCTGCAGCGCGGCGTCGGCAGCAGTAATAGGACATGTTCTATACGCGGCATCATAGGATTCCGCCGCCTGGCACCACTGATGCCGTTGCCGGACACCAGGCGCCGATGTCATGCACACGTGGCAGCGCCTTGAAACTGCCGCCGGGAGTGAGATCCGCCACGCGGCATCATGACGCTGACGCTCGTGTGCATCGGGCCTAAGCTGCCAGTGCAGCTGTACTTACAATGACTTGCAGGATTGGATGATCCGGGGACTCGCCTTGAATCATTGCCTGCAACACCACCAGCAGTAAATTTAGTCTAAATTTACTTTTAACAATGGCTTCAATATATTGAACTTTCGATTACAAAAACACCACCAAGAACACAAACAAAAAGAAAAACAAATCGTAAATTGTATAAATGCTGTTTTCCTATTATGAGCAAGCCATTTGCCCCAGATACGACTCTTGACACCCCCTTATGTTCTGTGTATCCGACAATGGGTAATTGTAAAGAATAGTATACGAAAATAATTGGAGCTAATTACACGCACTTTGACGGGTGTTTTCGGTTCTGCTCGATGCAAAGAGACGTAAGACACCCTTACCTACTCACTTTGAGCACTCCTTCCCCACAAACATGCACAAAATATCCCTGAATGACTGGCGACCACGGCCCGAGCAGTCATCTGCACGCCATTTTGGTTGGTGATCACGTAGGTGAAAACGGCCGTGGTCGCCAGTTATTCAGGGGTATGTTGTGCATGTTTGTGGGAAAGGAGTGGTCAAAGTGAGTACGTAAGGTTGTCTTACGTCTCTTTGCATCGAGCAGAACCGAAAACACCCGTCAAAATGCGTGCAATTAGCTCCAATTATTTTCGTATACTACATGTTTTCTTTACAATTACCCCGACAATGGACTGTTTTGATGTTGTTTGTTTTTAACTCGTATCTCATCGGCTGTCCCACAAAATGGCCCGATGAGCGCCAACCATCTGTGACAATGTCACTGAGCTGACAGAAGAAGCAAAATTTCTGTGAACATTCTGCGGGACCGAACAATATTTCTGACGCAAGTATGCACACTACATGACGCGATGCCACTTACCTGGATAGCACCACCACTCAACTGGGCCATTTTGCGGAATTTTCTTTCAGTTTCCCAAAAGGCAAAATCTGTGTATGTGGCCTTTCTGCCGCAACTTCGCGCGTTTCTTTGGCGGCAATGCGCATGCCCATTTATTTTGCTGTGAACTCCAGAGTGGTTTCCCCTCCAGGTTCTACTAAATAATGCCAGGCAATTGAATTCCACGCCAGGGCATGCCCGGATTCTACACCAGGCCAGGGCATGCCAGGTCGCTTGAAATCACTCACATAATGAAACGGAAGATATTTTTGCTCTGTGTGTGTGTGTGTGTGTGTGTGTGTGTGTGCACGGTGTGTGTGGTGTGTTTGTGTGTGTATTTTTCTTTAAAAAATTTTCTTTGAGAGAGCAGACGCACGCCATGGTATGCAAGGGCATTCCCGCCAGGGGAGGTTATGCCAGGAAATGCCTAGTTGTTTGAAACTATGATCACTCACATAATATAATAATACAGAAGACGTTTTTGGGTATTTTGTGTGTGTGTTTGTCTGCATTTTTTTTTTTTTTTTTTTGGAGACAGCACAGATTCATGCTAGGGTATATGCCAAGGCCTACGCGAGGTAATGAAAGGGGGGCATGCCTGGTTGCTTGAAATCACAAGATGTTTTTGCTATTTGTGTGTGTGTGTGTGTGTGTGTGTGTTTTGGTTGGTTTTTAATTTATTTTTTTTTGGAGTGAGCACAGACAATGGACAGGTGAGACTGGTAACCACAGGGGATCACTGCCAGAGACACGCTACAAGTGACATGCTTTTGCTAAAAATGTTTTTTTTGCGTCCGGCATTCTGAAAGCCTCAGCTTTTTGCCTATTACATGTAGTTCTTTATATTGTTTAATTTTGCAGCAATGATTCAATGTGAATAATCAGATTTGTAGTAATTTTCATTTAAAGTTGCCTCTTTTTGGGGGAGTTCAAAACTCTGTAAAGATTCTTGGTCCGATTTTTGCAACTTTTCTTGATATTTTATTTTTCCCTTTGAGACACCTTATTTTCACCTTATTCATGTTGACCAAATTTTTGCGCAATGTAGCTTCCAAACCATGGATGAAAAAAAAATAAAACCTTCCAGTCTTGTGAATAATATCTATGCACACGCACACAGAATCAGTCATCACGCCTTTCAAGCTTTGGCATAACCTCGCGGATGATAGAACACACCCTGGCACAGTATAGTAGGAGTCCTCCAGCCTTAGAGTTGCGTCCCCTAACTTCGATGTCGCCAGCAGATGCAACCCTCATCAACGTGCACGTGTGTTGGCAAAACTAAGGCAGAAAGATGAAGCTTGTACACCGAGACATCGATAAGGGGGCTGGGTAAGATATTTACAAAGATATTATTGTAAATTTGCCGTCATTTTCACGGAACAGGTGCTCTGAAAAGGAAACGTGCTTACTCTTCCGTTCGTGGACATATTCTCTCTTTCTCGGGGGTCCTAGGAATTATCGAAAGCAAGGCTAACTTTAGTCATATGGCGGAGGTTTGGGGTTAGTAACGTAGGTTGAAGAGTGTTTATGGCCTTTAACCCAATTTGAATGAGGTTTAGGGTTAGAAATCCAGTGACCGGCTGTAGCAGGTAAATGTGTTGTACATAAATTATAACCATAAAACTAATTTAACCTAGATTACTAACCATTTAAACTTCATTCAGATTTAGGTTTTTTTTTCCATAAACATCTTTCAACCATGGTTAATAATCCAAAACCTCTTCCATATTACTATTTTGCTATTGTTTTCAGTAATTGGTAGGACTAGGACCCATTTCTTGGGGCTTCTCATTCAGGGTTTTCTTTTTCACTTTCTTCTAGTACTAGCAAAGTGTATATGAGCTCCATATTTATGGAAGCAGCACAAAGTGACTAAGACCATCAGGCCTGCTAGAAAGTATAGCTTCATAATTCAGTGAAACAATACTGTGGTAGGTACAAGAAGTTTCAGAATCCATCCTCATTCAGGGATCGATTTTCTCGCGCGCCGTGCGACTATGTCTCATATTTTGATAAAATGTCGCATAGAAATTTCGCAAAATGCGTCATATGTCGCACAAAGCGCACTTGACAACGCGAAGCAGAGATGCGCTGTCCGTGTCAGTCATAGAGTCTGTTACACTAATCTAATTTTAGTGATGAGGCTTACTTATCCCGCTCACCGCGCGCGCTGCCAGGAACTCTCGCTCGAAAGAGTTGCAAAAAATATTGGCGCGTTCGTTTTCTCAGTTCTGCGATCGAGAGGTCCTTTTCCGTTCACCTGAACCTGAACGTCACTGCACTTAGCGTAGTAGGAACAGGCTCTCGGCACAGACATGTGACAGAGTGATGTGGGTGAACTTGATTGTCTCAAAGAAAATGAAAATGTCTCATAAAAATGACTGGTCAAGGAGACAATGTCTCACTGGCATTTTTTGAGTAAATCCATCCCTGCTCATTTCCTGCGAATTGCAGCACTTGCTAAGGCACCGCAAGGCCACAGTGGTAGACCTAATCAGAATTTGCAAGGTTTCACTCAGATCAGATATGTTTTGTAGGCTTCCATCGACCAAAGCAAGGGACTGCATTTACTTGACATGACATGCACTATCACAAAATCTAGAGTAGAGGAATCGCTCTTATGAGTGTAATGGGCCCATAAAAGTTCTGGTGTACATGTATACATTATTGCTCCTACATTTTTATCACTCACTGACTCCCTGTTTTTTTTGGTTGTTGTTGTTTCAGATCTGTGACGCTGGTTGCCGAGGAGGCAGAGGATATGTGGCATGCGTACAACTTGATTCAAGTTGGAGACACACTGCGCTCCACAACCATAAGGTCGACAAAGTTGATTAACACAAACTTCGTTTCTGAGATTTTTGTCTCCCCTTGCATTTGTTTGATTTGTTTTTCTCTCCCTTTCACGCCTTTGTTTCTGGTGCTCATTTCACAGTGTTAAACCAAGTAACTACAGATTCTTAGATTTCTGGCACTTTGTATTCTTTTACTCAGTTAGTTTTGATCAGTTGATTGGATTGTTTGCTTCCTAACAGGGTCCGTACAGGTCATGGAATCTTGGAAAAGTCATGGAATTTGAAAATGGCTTTACCAGGCCTGGAAAGTCATGAAATTATCTCAAGAGTCACGAAAAGTCCTGGAATTTCATGGAAGCCATTTCCAGCCAGATAACGAGACGGTCAGCTTGGTGAATACTCACTGGACAGATCACCCAAACAGTTATTCTCAGTTTGATGTTGATGTTAGGTTTGCTCAACACCTTTTCGGAACACTGGTTTTGCTGACTGCAGTAAGCTCAGAATTTCTACCCTCAGGCCTCGCATGTGTCAGAAATAAAGAACGAACGAACGAAACTTTATTTTACAAGGATTAAAGATTAGGTATGCAGACCTGTCTTATATCTTGTCCTTGCTAGGCTTCTTCATATACAAAGTAAGCTCCAGCTAAGTAGAGCACACACACACACACACACACACACACACACACACACACACACACACACACACACACACACACGACCATGCTATACATTTATCAAGCAGTAGTAAAAAATGACCAATATGTAAAGAACAATAGGGGGGAAAACAAAGGATGTGATAAGTGAGCAATGCAGGTAAACCTTGTGGAGATGTTTTTACAGTTTTAAAAGAAAAACTAACAAAAACAACAACAAAGAGCTAGGGTGAGGAAGTTCTCATGGAAAACAGGAGAGTTGGCCTGGAAAAATCATGAAATTTTGAGATTGTGAACCTGTATGGACCCTGCCATAATAACTGCACCTTAGTATTAGTCACACCAGTTACCAGTATGTATGGTTGAAAACATCTCTGCCACTTAAAACCAGGTTTATGCTGTCTTCCTTTGCAGAAAAGTGACGACGGAATCAGCCACCGGTAGTGTTAACGCAAGCAAAGTGAGGACAACTCTAACTGTTCAGGTGGAAGCTATCGACTTTGACACACAGGCATGCGTGCTGAGGGTGAAAGGTCGCAATGTCTGTGAGAACCAGTATGTGAAGGTGAGGTTACAAGTTTTTTGTTTGCCGTTGCAATGTTTTTCTTCATCTTGAGCATGGCTCTGCTGTTTCGATTTCACTAGCTTCAGTCCTCGTGTTCTTTAGCAAAATTGGAAATGCCCTCTTAATTACTTTAGCCTACTCAGAAAGACAGTGTCTCAGAAATATGAGGATCACTTTGACAATCTTTGTCATATTCAGCGGGTTATTTTGTAAAATCAGTGAAGTACAGCCTCAAAATCCCTGCATCATATTCTGAAATCTGCGTAATTGACGTACATACGTGCATGATAAGGAACACTGAAAGAAAGACCTCAGCAGACAGTGGTGATTATCAAACCAGGCTGATGCAATCTGATTTTAAAAAAAAAGAAAAAAAAAGGAAAAAGCAACTAGCGGAGAAGAGGCTGAAAGATTGTAAGGAAGTGCCATCAGATTCAGACTCTACAGTCTCATGTTTATTGTTACAGCGTAACCGTGTATCACTATCAGTTTTCATACCCTGACATGCACATGTAACACTAACCGGTTACTTTTTCAATCTTCTACAGATGGGTGCCTATCATACCTTGGATCTTGAAATGAACCGACCCTTCACCCTGTACAAACATGAGTGGGACAGTGTTACTTTGGAGCGCATAGGTGAGTGTCTATATATAATGTCTGCTCTCCAATGCTTGCATGACCATCAGTACGAAATTCTGCTGACCAAGTCAGTTAGCGTTAATAGTTTATCTGCAGCCGTCTTTATCATGAATGATTTTTGTGTCCCGTGTATTATTACTTTTACTAAAAATGAAAATTTTATGCTTTTGACACAACAAATAACAGTCAGTTTGTGCAGTATGGAAACTGGGAAGAAAAAGTTGATGAGACCCCCCCCTCTCCCCCGGGAAAAAGAAACAAAACAGCGATTGTCAAATGCGCTCGCCCGCTCGCTTTCGCTACCAAATTTACCGTCGGGCGAGTGAAAGCTCCGGTAGCGGTAGCCCAAATGGCGAGCAGGAATTCTGAGATGAATCAGAACCTAGCAGCCACTCCGGCTTCCAGAATTTTTTTCAGGCTACCAGTTTTGTTCAGGGCGGTAGCCCGAATGGCTACCATGGTCCTGACACATTTGACGATCGCTGCAAAACAAAAAAAACTGAATAACTGGTGGTAACCATCAGCACCCACCTTGTTTTTACCCATTGTATGTCTGACTCACAGCTGGTCTTCTCGAAAGGTTTTTATTTGTTTTGTTTTTTGTTGGTTTTGTGGTAACCAGTTTGATGCATCAGTTACAGTTTACATTGTAATGGCTGCCCTGCTTTGTAGTCTGTCCTTCAAGCAGTATTTCAGTAATAGGGTAGGGTGGGCATGAAAGTGTGTGTGTGTGTGTGTGTGTGTGTGTTCATGTGTGTGTCACTGCGCATTACTGTTAGCTAGTTCTTGCGTGAGAGGTTCACTTTGTAGGAGATAAATATTACCATCAATGGTCAAGTTCTCAAAATATCCTCATTTATTGGTCTACTTATTTGTTTATAAATTTATTATTCCAGAGTCAGCGTGTGACCCGACACAAACCGCCGACCTTGCTGCTGTTGTGATGCAGGAAGGCATTGCCCATGTTTGCCTAGTCACAAACCACATGACCCTTGTTCGCGCCAAAATTGAGACCAGTATCCCCCGCAAGCGAAAAGGTCTTTGTGATCAGCACACTAAGGTTAGTGTTGTAGTTATGTTGGAGGTTTAACGATAACATGTTGTGAGTTGTCACTGTCATGGTAGAAAGTTATTGTGACCATTTTGAAGTGTAGTTGACACACACCTTGACGATGGGATAGGAGGACGTTACCTGGGCCAGTGCAAACCTGCCTACCTCTGCAATTTGTCTGTAGTTGCCATGGAAATTTGGCTTCAAACTGCAGTCAGGGCTTATATCATTCACCTTCAGGTGGATTTCCTTTCACCTTTAGGTGGATTTCCTTCCACCTTTAGGTGGATTTCCTTCCACCTTTGGCTTGAAATTTAAATTTTGATGTGCAAAAGCATGTTTATCTCATTTAAACTTGACATATTTTTAACAGATCATAAATTTGCATCTTGTTTTACGGAATATACTTTTATCTCTTTAACGACCTGGCAGAGGATGACTTTGCGTAGCCGTGAATTAGTCTGTTGCTTGTGTGGCGTTAAGCCCTAAATAACTAATTAATTTCCTCCTCCCCCCCCCCCCCCCCCCCCCCCCCCCCCCCCCCCCCCCCCCCCCCCCCCCCCCCCCCCCCCCCCCCCCCAAAGTGTGTTTCCTCCTCTGAAGCACTTAAAAACATGTCTAAATGCACTAAACTGCACAGATTTTAGTCTTAGTTTTTAAAGAAATTGCTGGGGAGCATCCCCCCAGAACACCCTTAGGGCCGTTCTACACGTGGCAAGTTTGCAAGGCAAAAGCGGGTTTGCGGCCCCCGCAAGTCGACGGCAAATGTACAAGCAAGATGTACAGTCTTGCAGCCTACGGCTTGCCGCGGCAAGTTTCGGATAGAACGGCTTTCTATTTTCTCGGCTTGCGCCTCGCAAGTGCGCGCGAGGCACCCTGGGAGCCCCGCCAGGACGGCCAATCACACGCCGCGTAGTGGTCACTGACGCGGCCAAATTAAACAAAATGGCGTCAAAGACCTCCGTATGCGCCAAGCGAAGCTCGCTGCAAGATCCACTTTCTCGCCCAGATCCACTGTTTCTTCCTGTTCTGCAGCAAAATAACTGCAGCTGCTGCAAAAGTTAATTCCTCCTCCGAACTTTCATTCACATGTTCAGCTGAGTCTGACTCGGATTCACTCGCGACCATGGCCGGGCGAAATCGCGCGAGGCCCCTTCCAAATATAGGGTTGAAAGGTCAATCAGCCGACTTGTGGTGCGGAGGTTTCCGCGTGTAGAAGCAGCGGCATTGCGGCAGACAAACTTGTGGGGGGAAAGTCGAAGGGCGGCAACTTGCCGCTTGTCAAGTGTAGAACGGCCTTTAGCACAACGCGTTCGCAAGGCAGAAGTGCGCTTGTGGCTTTGATGCTTCGTTATATCCTATACACTTGTCCTCCTTTACGATTATGGAGCATTTTAAGCCTTGTACAGCGCTATGATCGCGTGCCAAAAGTTACGATTTTTTTTTTGCTGAAAGACTAGTGTGATTTTGCAAAAATCAAATGAATGCACTGCATACAGCAAAAGATGAGTTGGTTGGCTGGTTGTTGTGGATGTTGTGTTACAAGTATATTGTACCATTTGTTTGCAGGGTCTCAACAGGTTCTATGACCAGATCATCCAGGCAATCTTGAGACATGTCAACTTTGATGGTATGTCATGTACAGTTCTTTATCCTTGTTTTGTCTGTGAATGTGAATGAAAATTTATGCTCTGTTGGTGTGCAGTTTTGATGATTTGATGAAGTTGGGGGGGGGGGGGGGGCTGTCCAACTTGTTTCCAAAGAGTGCCCTGTTAATAATGTTAATAGTATTTTGTAAAGAGGGTTTTTCCTTAAAGTTAATGGCTGCATGGTAGCTATTAGTTAATGTTTACCTCAAGTAGCGTTAGCAGTCATCTTCACGTTTGCGGTCATTAGGTGTTGGGTTTTGGCCTGGTTTTTTTTCTGTTTTTTTTTTTATTGGGGGGGGGGGGGGTTCTTTCCTATCAACTTTTGTTGTTGTTATTGCTTATTTTAACCCACCCCCCCCACCCCCGCCCCCACCCCCGCCCCAGACCAACAAGAGCAATGCTCATATATGTGTAACTTGTCTTTTTGATCTTGGTGTATCTGTATTAAATAAAAAGAAGGAATGACAGCATATATTGTGTATGCTAGCACTGTTAGTGTTATGTCAATATGTGTATGTTGTTGCATCGTCATGACCGTTCCTCTGTTGCAGTGGTGAAGTGTGTCCTCGTCGCAAGTCCAGGCTTTGTGAAGGTCAGTAAAATGTCCTGAGTGCTCCCTTCTTTTTCAGCATTTTCCCGCCACCTTGCTTGACAGCTGATTCTTTTCGCAGCGAACAAACTTTTTAAAAGTAATTCAAACTCCTGATGTTTTGCAGGCTAAAACTATTGGATCAGAAGAAAATGCTGGACCATTAGATGGGTACTACTAATGACCGAAAACAAAGGCAAAGAAAGAAGTAGCTTGGTGGAGGCTTAGGGTTTAAGGTTGGTAACGAAGGTTGAAAAGAGGTTTAGGGTTAGATAACTCCATTTGAATGAATTCAAGCATCCACAGATCTCAGTGAATTTACTGGGTTAATTTTTTTTAAAATTTATTTATTTTTTAATTAATTTATTTATTTTATTAATTTATTTATATTTATTTTGTAAATTGCAGGATCAGTTTGCAGAGTACATGTTCAGCCAGGCCGTGAAGCAGGACTACAGAGTGCTGACAGACAACAAGGCCAAGTTTGTCCTGGTCCACGCGTCGTCTGGCTTCAAGCACTCGCTGAAAGGTTTGTACAGTAATGTGTCTAGCAGTGTTTTTTTACTTTTAAATTGTTTTTATTCATTCACTCACTCACTTTTTTTTTCTATCTTGCGTATACACCTACCTGTGCAGCTTGCATTTCTATGCTGTCTATCATTTTATGGTTGAAACTTCCACTCAGAACCTTTCTGGCATCATTTGTGGTATACGTCTGTCAGCTGTAATGCGATTTCAGCTTTGTCAGTTAACTCTTTGAGAGCCCGAGTGCCTAGTAGTGTTTTTTACTTGTAAATTGTTTTTATTCATCCCACTCGAAAGCTCAGTCTTTTTTTTTTCCGTTTCATTCTTGCGTATACACCTACCTGTACAGCTTGCATCCTGTGCAGTCTGTATCATTTTATGGTGAAACTCCCACTCTAAAGCTTTCATGCATCATCTGTGGTATACATATGTCTGACTTGTGACTAGTGCGTTTTCTGCTTTGTCAGTTAACTCAGCCCAAACCCGACCACCCCCTGCCCACTGTATAGTAATTATAAGACAGGTTAAAAAGAACAAGCCACTACACACCAGGAGTCACTTCAAGCCATTATCACGCAAGGGGCCTTCCCACTAGGCGCGAGACCACTGCTGATTGCGTAATGGTGGCTCCTAGTGATCTGAAGATTGCAATTAAAAATGCAGTTTTTGCATGGGCTATTAAGAGTGAAAAGTTTGTATGTTGTGTCACAGAGGTTCTGTCAGACCCAGCTGTAACAGCTCGACTTGCTGATACCAAGGCTGCAGGAGAGGTTAAAGCACTTGATGATTTCTACCAGATGCTGCAGTCAGACCCAGACAGGGCTTTCTATGGGTAAGACTATGAGTTCCTTCGACCCATTCATGCACGGGGTTGCAGTTGGATGAGATTAAAAGATTAAAACAAAACTCATCGTCATTAAAGTCACTAGAAAAAGTAGAATATTCAACACACAAATTGGTGATTGGAGTAAACTTATAAACTAAAGCTCCGTTTCCATGTAACCGGCAAAGACATCCGTCAATCCGTCAAACCGACACTTGCTGGAAAAACGGATTGCCGTATGACGGGCTGTCTGTTTCCATGTTCACCGTTTATACCGCCAGCCTCTCTGTTCGTCAATTGAGAGGTGCAATAGATTTCCCGCCATATTTTCCTTTTCCATCTTGTGATAAATGACTGTCAACCTTTCTTCTTTCGCCAATTGATGATACAAATCAAAACTTACCAGTCACATTAGCCATATTCATTTTCTTCTGGATGGACTCCCAAATATTGTTTTTGATATCATGGTTGCTGTAGTTGTCGTCGGCTGCATCATACAACACGGGGTGTTGCCTCACAATATTAATAAGTTTCTCTATGACACCGGCGTCGTATTTTCCATTCTTCATGTTGAAAAATGAAAATGGCGGGAGAATATAGCACAGAGTTTTCTCCGAGAATTATCTCCCATCACCCGGCACGGCAATCCGTTTTTGCTTTGGAACGGAAGAGCAACCGTTCGCCATTGCCGGACATGTTAAACGGGCAGATAAACGGATTGACGGAACGGAACATGGGTACAGTCGTTCTTTTTCTTTACTTGTTCGTTAGTTTGCCGGATGCGGTTTGCCGGTCAGCAAAAACGGATGCATGGAAACGAGCCTTAAGGTGTGAAAAAATGAAAATTTTGTTAATTTCACATTTTATAGTTCGAAGCTTGTAATCTGTCTGCTAAATGTTTATATTTCCTAGCGTTTTTTGGGGGAGCCAGGAAAGCCGATCGGTAGAGTGTTGGACTCTCAGTGCTTGAATTGCGAGTTTGAGTCCCGGCTGGGGCGAAATATTTGTACATGTACTGGCCTTTTTCTTGTTGCCCCGTCTTTGATATCTATCACCCTCAACTGATGGAAGAGGACATTAAATTCCCAAACACCCACACCCACTCTTGCATTGTTTTGAAATAGAAATGGTCGTGGCAGTTCCACAGTGTCATGGTGACGATAGTGCAAGATACTTGTAGAGATTCCGTGTATTACTGTTTCTGACTAGAGTGGCACTGGCAGTATCTTTCGGTTGTCGGAATGTGGTAAAGTCTGTTAACTGCATTCTTCAGCCAGATGGATGTGGTTTGTATTCACATAAAGTATAGGGAATATTGAAAACGTACATTGTAAGGTTTCTGCTTCCGTGACAAAGTTTTGTACGCTTATGTGCTGCAGGTTGAGACACTGCGAGAAGGCTGTTGAACTACAGGCAGTGGAGACACTTTTGGTGTCTGATGAACTGTTCAGGTCAGTGACACTGAGAAAGATTTAACTTGTCCTGATTGGTGTGGTAGAGTAGACTTCTCCTCGGTGCACTTACCCATCTCTACCGAAATGCTGATGGCACCACAGTGCTGAAGGATGCTGCAGTGAAAGCCTGCTGCTGCGAAGCGTTACTTTATATGTGCAAGCCTTTGCTCTGCTCTTCACTCTGTTGGTGCGACAGTATTTCTGCTTACCACGCCACAGGCCGCAGCCTACTCTTCTTCGAAAGATGAACATGGGATTTAAGCGTGCACACTTGATATTTGTGCATGCGTGTGTTCACGAGGGTGATGACAGGCACCGTAAACGAGTCTGCACACGATTTTAATAATAATAATAATAATGAATACAGTTTATATAGCGCCTATCTGTTTTCTACGAAACACTCTTTGCGCTCGCACACACACACACACACACACACACACACACACACACACACACACACACTGACACACTGAGTGCCGATGAAACAGTGGTCGGTCTACAGCTCGAAAGCTTGCCTAAAGAGGTAGGTCTTCAAATGGGCCTTAAATTGAGTCAGCGTGGGAAGGTCCCTAATGGTGACATGTAAAGCGATTTTGACTCAATTTGAAATGTAAAAATGCGTCCCGTGTGTGTGTGTGTGTGTGTGTGTGTGTGTGTGTGTGTGTGTGTGTGTGACTACTTCGTTGTACCAGTTATAAATGCCGTCGGTGTTAGTTTTACTATTTTTGTAATAAACTGGTGTAGCTTCACATTTTCAGTTTAAAAATGTGATGTTTTATTTTCTGGTGTTGCAGATCACAAGATGTTCAGCAGCGGAAACGTTACGTTGCTCTGGTGGATAACGTGCGAGAAAATGGTGGTGAAGTCAGGATATTTTCTAGTCTGCACGTCTCTGGAGAACGTACGTAATCTGCTGTACGCTTTTCTGCCTATCTCTCTCTCTCCTCCTCACCCTCTCCCCCCCCCCCCCCCCCCCCCTTGCACACATTCATTCACACATAAGTTTATATTTAATACTGTTATTTGTTCTTTGGCATCAGGTTTTTTGGGGTTTTTGGGTGTTTTTTTTGTAAGAGATTGGTCTTTGATGCACAAAATGACCATCTGAATGCAATGTGTATGTACCCAATACCTAGTCTTCTGTGTTTCTTCTTGTTGGTGTTCTTGCATGTATACTTCTGTCTCTTGGATCAGTTGCCTCAGCTGTAACTTTGTGCAGGGACTTTGTGTGCCTTCCTTTCATTGTTTTTTTGTTTTGTTTTGTTTTTTGATTCAGAGATCTGTGGATTTTTCTTTTCAGAGCTTGGACAGTTATCTGGTGTGGCGGCCATTTTGAGGTTTCCCATCCCAGACACGGAGGAAGATGATGACTCAGATGAGAACTGACTTTTTGTTATCGTTTATTTATTTATTTTTGTCACACAACACACTTTGTCTTTCTGGTGACTTGTGTACCTCGCCTGTCGCGTGAACAAGGATATAGACAAGGAAGCCGTTAACGAGGCCCGTTCTCCAAAGCAAGTTAGGTCTTGCCAAAGCTTATGGTTCAGTCCCTAGGTATCAGAAGTCTTCTTTGTGTTGTGCCATAACTTCGAGAAACATGAAAAGTCCCTAGTCCGTCTGCGACGGCCACTTTCCATTTAGTATTCTTCCATGCTTTGGAATCGGATTTGAATACAGTTTGACTCTTATTGATAAGTTACATCCAGCAGTTCATTTTTTTAAATTTTTTTTATTACTTTGTTTTGGCATTTTTGATTTTTACACAACAGACGGATTTTACAGACATATAACTGTACAGGATAAACAAAGTACATGTATTCCTACAAAACACACATGCGTGCATACATACATGTATACATTAAAGATAATAGAGAAAAAAGAATGAAAAGAAAAAAGGTGTGGGGAAAGAAAAAGAAAAAAAGCCACACACACACACACACACACACACACACACACACACACACACACACACACACACACACACACAAAGGCCACACAAAAAAGGGGGGGGGGGAGGGGGGGGAAGCAGTTCATTTTAGTTTTAGCAGTTTTTCACTACACATAACGTATCAGTGCAAATTTATTAGAATTTGGGTTATTCTCCTACTGTTAATTGCATATGGCTAGTGATGCTGCTAATTGTTAACAATTAAACACATATGTACTTTAGTTTGGGGAAATATTTCTTGCACCTGTCGGGTGGTGGATGTTTTTGATGATGGTTTTATAATTCTTACACCTCAGGAGGTGTACGTCGATTTGCTGCTGTTTGCGTTATGTGTTAGGGGAGCGCCCATAATTACCACGAATGCCATTTTGAAATGCCTGTGATCATATTTTTTGTGACGTCTTGGGGATAAATGTTTGATGTATGCCTGTAAGGCTGTTTGTGTTTATGTCTGTGTCTGTGTCTGTGTGTGATGTTCCTTCTTCCTATCAGCTAGGATGCATACATTTTACTTTACAGTTGGTGTAGACAGTCGGGTTTCTTTTTTTTCTTTTTTTGCTGCCCCAACTCTTTGCCAACTCCAGTGGTGTTCCTCCCAGTTCATGGGTGGAACCCACGGAGGACTCGGAAGCTGGGACAATTTTTGTTATGCATGATGATGGAGATGAGGATGATAGTAAGATGATGCTATGGAGGTCCATGTGGTTTGGGACTGCGGGACAGGGCCGCATTCCACGCTTCCAGACAGACGGGTTTCAGTAGCTTCCATGACTCCCGTATGACAGCCACTGTTGGGGGATAGATTTAATTTTTGTTAAGGCAAGACTTGGCATGAAAAAAAAGAAAAAAAAAATCTTTCAAGACTTTGTTGCCATTGTCCTACCACTGGCGCTGACGCAGACGAGGATGGTGACACTGTCTCTCGTATCGGATGGCCTCGCTTGCAGCCTTTCTTGGCGATCACTTTTGCTGTACCCGGAGCAAACTGTACTCCGGTTTCATCTGCATTCCAGACACAGTCTGGCCTTTTGTTGAACCCATGCTTGGGCATGAATGTCGTGAGATCGTTGAAGTACGACCCCACCACCTGGGGGTTCACTCCACGCATCCTGTTCGTGGCGCACGCCTCAGGGTTCCAAATTGTGAGGTCTGGTCTTCTCTTCTTCAGCGACCTCCAGTATTCCTCCGAGGGGCGGTTATTTCTAAACTGGGTTTTCAGATCCAAAGTTTCCACAAGCTTGCCCACCTTCACCAGAAACTGTCTTTTGGTCAGTGGAAAGCCTTGTCTGGCAGCGTTGATCATTCGGTCAATCATCTGGTTCTCTATCTCGGGAGGAATACTTGGGCTCCGACCAGCCTTCTTCCCCAGCGTGGACTTGCCTCTCGCGTAGTCTTTTAGTGTGCTTTTTGTTACTCCAAAATCCTTAGCTGCAGCCCCAATGCTGCGATGCTGGTTCTTCACAGCCGCCAAAGCTTCCTCCAGGTTCTCTTGACTGACTCAAAGCCTTGTTTCTTCCTGGCATTGTCGCTGAAAAATACGCAAAAGGAAGGTGATCAGTAGACCTAGCATAATAAGAGTTTTGCAAATAACGAATAAGATCAGACCAATATTAAAGTGGAGAGGCTGAAAAAATCATTCACTAGGCCTACTCTGGCACTGTAGGAAGTTTTGTTTTGGAAAGAAGAAAGTTGTTACTGGATCTTATTGCAGTGTTGTGTGAGTAATTTAGAGAGAAACTCGTTTTTCTTTTTTTCAGATTTCATACAATAGCAATGAAAATGCATTTCAAAACAACAACAACAACCCAAGTCCATCAATACAACAAGTAAACAGTAATTAGATCTTCATGCTTGTGGAAGAAATTGCATACACCATGTGTTTTCCTATCATGCAATTTCGCCCACTCACAGTTACGTTTTTTTCTTACAGTAATGGATTTTTCCCAAAATAAGAATCATATTTGTGGATTTTATACCCAATACAAGAATGTTGCATGATAAAACATCGATTTTAATGAAAAAAGGCTTTACTTACAAGGTTGTCCAGGTCACCACCTCACTCGCCGAAAAACAAAAACAGTAGCGTATCTGCGATGTGTTATCACGTAGGGGAAGTAACAAAAATCGTCTGCTCATACTTCGTGCGCTCTGCTGCAGTGGCGGAAAGTGATTGGTGGATAAGTTTACCTCGGAGATTCCCGTTCGCGATTACGTACACCAGACGAGCGCATTTTTAATAGGGACGACAGGATTGTGGTTGGAAAGTCAGTAACCGATGGACTGGACGAAATTGCCTGGGGGGCGGAATTGCAACAGTCTACCCTAGGTTCCGCCTCTGCGTTTTATCTTTTCAGGAACGCTAGTTCTGTTTCGTCCAGATTAATATTCTCCTGTACTACGAGAACATCTGGGTCTGAGTCAGTTTTGCGTTTCTTGCATTCCGTGGAAGATACATCGGACTCAGATTCCGAATCAGACTCGTAGCGATCTCTTTTGGTCCGAGCAACCTCCTGCGATAATCGCTCAATCTTAGCGTCTGTGGTCTGAGCAAATTCCGCAAACAACCCTTTCATCACGTCTAAAATAGTTTTAGACTGCCCTGTCAGCTCCATCTCCGACCCAGCGTCTCTCCCGCCAGCATCACTGCCACTGGCGTCTTTGTCTGCCATTTTCTTCAGGAATTCCGGACTCATAAAGCCGGTGCCTCTGCGATCCAAAGTGTCGACTGAGAGCGACCAGAGGCGATCAAGAGGGGTTATCAAGCCACTGAACAGGGCCCCCGATAATGACAAGTGAAAAGAAGGGCTGACAACTAACCTAGAATATTAGAAGTAGAATAAAGGGAACGAACTGACCTGAATCGCATGTGACTGGCACCATGTGAGACCCATTCGTCCCAGGAAAGTTCTTTGGTTTTATTCTGGGACCCCACCACAAGCCGTGGGGAGCCGTCAGTTTCCTCAATCTGCAGCGTGTATGCTGTGCGCTCGTCCTTACTAAGTAACTGGGCCAGATCGATGCAGTCACCCTGCAAGATCTGCGCCTTTAGTTTGTCTGACACGAACAGGTCAATGGGCAGGCCACTGGGCCGGAAATCACCTGTTCCTGGCCGTGGGGGTCGTGGTTGACGCCATCTGTTCACTGGGGCTGCAGGGCTGGATTCACGGCGCCGTAGACGTGGCATTCTGAAAAGCAAAGTGGCGGCAGTAACATTTGTGGCTGGTTAGCGCTATCAGCGGTATGTATTCATTTGCTGATAACACTCTGCCTAAAGCAGAGGGAGGACTCGAGTCATTCATAGATAACACTCCTCAGAGCCCCCATACTGGGACCAAACCATGGAATTTACATTATTCACATCAGTAATATTCACACAAAAGCCTCATTCACGCACCATGGCACGGTCCCACCTCTCGCAGGGGGGAATACACAGCCTTCACCACATGGGAAGGAAACAATATCCCGTTCGCGATTATGTACACCTGAAGAGCGCATTTTTAATAGGGGCGACAGGATTGTGGTTGGAAAGTCGGTAACCGATGGACTGGACGAAATTGCCTGGGGGGCGGAATTGCAACAGTCTACCCTAGGTTCCGCCTCTGCGGTTTTTCTTTTCAGGAACGCTAGTTCTGTTTCGTCCAGATTTAAGTGATTAATATCCTCCTGTGCTACGAGAACATCTGGGTCTGAGTCAGTTTTGCGTTTCTTGCATTCCGTGGAAGATACATCGGACTGTGATTCCGAATCAGACTCGTAGTGATCTCTTTTGGTCCGAGCAACCTCCTGCGATAATCGCTCAATCTTAGCGTCTGTGGTCTGAGCAAATTCCGCAAACAACCCTTTCATCACATCTAAAATAGTTTTAGACTGTCCTGTCAGCTCCATCTCCGACCCAGCGTCTTTCCCGCCAGCATCACTGCTACTGGCGTCTTTGTCTGCCATTTTCTTCAGGAATTCCGGACTCAAAGCCGGTGCCTCTGCGATCCAAAGTGTCGACTGAGAGCGACCAGAGGCGATCAAGAGGGGTTATCAAGCCACTGAACAGGGACCCTGATACAGACAAGTGAAAAGAAGGGCTGACAACTAACCTAGAATATGTGAAGTAGAATAAATGGAACGAACTGACCTGAATCGCATGTGACTGGCACCATGTGCTAGCATCAACTGGCTAGTTGCGCGCGCATTGCTTCTCACGTAAAGCGATCGACCAATCGCTAGACGAGAAATAATAAATGATGAAGAAAGAACTGAAGAGACCGTCGCAGTTAGTGGGCACTATGAACAACGACCTACCACAATGGCGCCCTTTGCTGAATCAAGGGCGGTCACTCCAGTAGGTATCGTCAAGGACATGTAGTTCTTGATACAGAGAAGATGTAAGCTAAATCCCAAAAAAGTCTGAAATTTATAAAATCCCTGTGTAGACTGTAGTAGTATTATGTTTTTGAATTAGTTCTGTTTTTAATTACGAAATTCAGTTCTTAAGATATGTTGTTCTTAATCATTTATAGTATTTCGGCCATGAGTGTATGTGATGGGTGTATGAGTGAAGAGTGCGTATGGGTGCATGGTTGATATTTTACATATCACATGGAGATTCTTTTTTTTGTCAAGAGCTGTACACCATAGATTTCCCTGAGGGGATTAATAAAGTTATCTTATCTTAAATGCTGAAGTGGCGTTTCCAGTCTGAGGTGTAGAGGTGTCAACATCAGAGCTTGGAATAGTGACAGTGCTCGGCGTTTGTGATCTGGAATGTTGTTGACAACAAACTTGAACAGGGTTGCCAGTGTCAGGTACTTTGTTAGGCCAGTGAAGTACCTCACAGTGTCATCACTATCTCTCAGGGATTCTAAGCTCATTTCTGTTTGTGCTAGCTTCTCTTTCGACTCAAAATTTTCTACTGTTAACATGTTAAGTTCATCCCTCACCATTTTCTCATCCTCTGTTGATAAAGAGCTGCTGTTGGCATACATGTTAAGTGTCTGGCAATAGGTTCTTCCATCTTCATCAAAGTCAGGAGGGGGACATGAATGCATCCAGCATCACATAAGCTCTCCCCGCCCCCCCCCCCCCCCCCCCCCCCCCCCCCACCCCCATATGCTGCGAACTGGTTTATTCGCCTAGGAGATGATAAGTTGCAATATTTGCTGTATATGCGCTTAGTATTTATCTTTGTTTTATCTGGTTGTAATTATTTGTTTTCTATGCTTTTTTTTTGTAACCGGGAGTTCGAGAAACTAGCATGAACTTTGTTTGGAGTTGAGGTTGTAATCTCCGGTATTGGTATTAGCTGCAAATTCCCTACCCTTGAGATCCGCCTAATGCTAGCATTGTCTGCTGCTGGTTTAGCGAATATATTACCCCTCCATGTCCAAGCGTCTTCAACCCCCGGATGGTCCCAAGCAGTGGTAAGTAGCACGAAATTGTCTTTTGTAAGGTCTTCCACAATAGCTCGGCCCGACCCCTTCATTTTTCTCCTGTTGGCCAAGACTGCTTCCGCAGCTTTGCGCGAAATGAATCTTACAATGATAGGGCGCGGATTGTTTTGGCGTTGATTCTGACCCTGTTGTCGCTCTCGCTTGCCTATTCGATGGCACGCTTCAATGTCAGAGGCCCCCATACGGGTTAGCCCCAGCTTGTCCTGGAAAAGCTTCAGCACTTTGCTTTCACATTCTTCCCCAGACTCGCGGTCAGACTCTGGCACACCTAGCACCCTCACATTATTACGCCTGGTATACTGCTCCAAGTCGTTGGCACGTCTCTCTGCCACCGAAGCAAGAAATTTTGCCTCTTTCACCACTTCGTCCGCTTTCTCTTGTTGATTTTGACACTTTTTCAACTCTGCTTTCAACTTCTCATTTTCTTGTTTCAAGTCGAACACTTCGCCTCGCAGTTCGTCGACTTTTGTATTCACACTCTTGAGCTGGTCGCATATGTAGCATAGCTTGTGCATTATGTCCGCGTGCGAGATGGTGGAAACAGGTTCCTGTGTCAAAAAAGTAGACGGGTCGTCCTCAGAGGCCGCCATTGATGAAGTTGACTTGCCGTCGCTCTTACTAATTGTCGCAAAGAGGGTTTTGATAGACACGTGACCTGAACTTTCCGCCTCCTGCGCTTTGCGTGCTTTTTTCTTTCTTGCTCTTTTCAGGAGTTTGACTTTTTTCTTCTGGTGTGTAGCCCCACTAGGTTGTGTAGTCGTAAAATCCTGACTGGAGTCGGTCGACTCTATTGGGTCGCGGTTACGCTTGGTTGACCCGGCTCGTTGAGACGACATGGCGGTCAGCTTGCCCCTCTAGCCTGTGCATACTGTTGACTATTCTCTTTGCCAGTTCTCATCCAGAAACATGAAAAGTAGGCATTTTCCGTTGGCAGACTTGGCAGTATGCGCAGTTGCTACTCCATTGCAACTTTCAGGTTGTTTGGGAGCATAATTATTGAGAAAAATCAAAAAAATTGCAGAGAGTTCAGTAAAAGGTGTCCAACCTGTGCGCATGAGCAGTGCTCACCATTTATTTGTTTTCTATGCTTTTTTTTGTAACCGGGAGTTCGAGAAACTAGCATGAACTTGATGAAGGTGCAGCGTCTCCTGCATGTCCTAGGTTTATATTGCCCTGTAGACCAGTTTGCATCCTTTGTCCAACGTTACATTTTTGTTTTGTTCTTTTTCATGTAGTGCAGGCACACTCAGCCGCGAATTAGTCTTTGTGGCTTGCGCCAAACTCACCCACTCACTCACTCTCCCTCACAGTGTCATCACTATCTCTCAGTCTTTGTGGCTTGCGCGGCTTTCAGCCCTAAAAACTCACCCACTCACTCACTCTCCCCCCCCCCACCCCCCCATCATGTCACATCAAGACCTCCTCACTCTCACCAAACTGAGAACCAAAAGTTTAACTGTTATGTAGCCCACGTGTGTTCAACTTGAGCTTTCTTCACAGGCGCTGGGTATACATCTATGATTTTCTCAAGCACAGCATAAAGATTTACTTCCCTTTCCAGAAATACCAGCATTAGGGCAGCCCTGTGGTTGATAAGATCTGATGTCTCGCACCCATTCTGCCACGAAAGTCTTGTAGGCCTCAAGGCTTTTGTACGCACGGAATTCTTTGGACGTTTACGCACTTTAGCCCTACACAAAGTAATTCACCTTTGTGATGCGTGTGATCTCGGGCAAATCGTCGGGGTTTACAGACCACACATTGGTCGGTAATTCATACAGATCATTTCCAAGAGCTTCTCTTCATATCTTATTTTGCTTTTTGGCAGTAATCTTTCCGCATACGGTTGCTTGTCCATTTCTCCATGGTGGCTGACGTATACCGCAAGTAAGGGAAGTAACTCTGACGACCTAATTTACGCGTCAGAGATGATAGCAATAAACCCCACTGCCTCTGATTCCACCATCTGATTCACAGCAAAGGTAGATTTTTATCCCAGAATGAGCTGTTTTCATGGGGTTAAACTGTCGAAGATCAGCAGCAGGAAGAACAGCAAATTTCATTGACAGGGCCTTGTTTGTAGATCTTAAACATAACAATATCCCCCACTTGGAAAACGGAAAATTCTCCCCACTTGGAAAACGGAAAATTCTCCCCACTTGGAAAACGGAAAATCTCCCCACTTGGAAAACGGAAAATCTCCGGGCCATAGCGTATTGCCTGCACAGTCAGGCCCAGAAAATTTCTGTGCTGGGGCAGTGAAGGGGTTAAGCCCTACCACATCTAGCAGATGAGACGCCTTGTATTGTCTGATTAATGTTTCCCGGCTTCATGGTGTTCTTGTTTTTATGTTGATAATAAGATTTATACCAGAACATGTCTTACTATTCACATTATAATTCTGCCGCAAATCAGCCTTTGTCGCTTGCGTGGCGTTAAGCCCCAACTAACTAACTCACATTATAATTCATGCATTTCAAGCTATGCTGTACTTAAACAGTGATACACAGCTACTGCTACACAGATTGTGTTACTGCCAGAAACAATATATACGAAGGGCAAACTCGGCACAACATCAGCAGCACTTAATGCAATCTTGGCCAGTGTCATGTACAACTTGCATACTGTCAGACGGCTGTCGCCGAAATCCTCTACAACCCTAGGGAGCATGCTGGTGAAGTAGAAGCGTTTCAAGTGTTCAGCAATACCTTGAATATGGTTTTCGTTGAAGTCCATATTAATCAAGATGTGACTATCTGCGCACCAGTCAAAGAACGTGCATTGTTTGATGTTTGTGCATTTCATACCCAGCTGGGTCTGCATGAAATACCCTCAGGGTCCATTCCTGAGCGAGACATGTTTGCCATTTATAAGTTTCACATCACAAACTGTTTTACCTGCTTCTAGGCGCTTGGCCATATCTGCGCCTGTCAGCACTGGGCACTTCACATCCACAAGAATATTCATGTCCTTGATGATGCCACCAGGACTAGCTGACAGCCAAGCAGGTTACTGTCCGGTGTCCCTGAACACACAACAGGGTAGCCAGTCCTCTACAGTTCTCTCAGGGCATTGGGTTCATTTTCCTTCCCGTGGTTGGTAGCCTGGTTCCCCTGAAAGGATGGAAAAGGGTGATCTCTCAAAAAGCGACTGGGGTCAGTTGTGCTTTTCACTGGCACTTTTCTAGCACTGCTGGCAGTAAGTCTTATTTTTTCAGGCATCATGCCACACCTTTGAACTGCTCTCTTTCTGCGTTTCCCTCTCCAGGTTGTCCACATCAAATACTCTATCATCTTTTAAAAAGCTTGCTCCGTCTTTGATATCACCCTTATGTGGTGGAAAAGGACGTTAACTCTTACCAGTTCGGATGATTCAGGCGCATTGGTGAAGAGCCACACAGTGCATTCATTAATCAGCCATACCTTCTGGAGGTTTTGCTTTAACTATGCCTTTCTATATATCAAATTAAAGGTAATTGAATGGGCTTTCTTCTAATATGCAAGCTGAAATGTTATCTAAATAATTTGACACTGTTTTTAATGTTTGAATCCAAAATTTATTCAGATTGGATCTGAGTTTTTCAGTGGTAAGGAATGTAACTGGTTTGTTGTCGACCCACTGCAAGTACAGCACATTCCCCTCTCTGACCCACCTGACTTCACCCCTCTGGCCACTCCAGAGTAAAAATTATCAAAGTACACATGATATCCCTGATCTTCGATGCTCTTTACAAGCCGCATAACCACATCATACGCCAGGCCATTTGGTGACACTGGCAGACCCTTTCCAGTGTACACTTCAAAGTCATAAGTGTAGCCATTGGAGGAATCTGCCAGTACCCACAACTTCATGCCAAAGCGCGTTGGCTTGTTGCTTACAAATTGCCTGAACGTAAAGCGGCCCTTATTCCGCACCATCCTTTCGTCAATGGAAATGTTCTTGTATGGTTGATATAATTTCATGCATTTTCGCCGAATGAAGTCATGCAGGAATCTCACTTTCGAAAGTTTGTCCGCCACATTGTTTTCCGTCATTTCGTTAGACACTTTCAAAAATGCCTGTATGCTCTTGAAACGCAATTTGGTCATGAAGTGCCTTGCCCACAGGCCATGAAACATGGGAGATGTTGACCAGTAAAGTTCCTGGTTTGGAACTTTCACAATAGACATGTACATCAGGAGGCCAAAGTACATGTACATGTCATCAACAGTAATGTCAACCCATCCATCAAAAACACTCGCTTTCTCTGGCCCATGCCTATGGGCATACCTGTTGGTATGGTCGCATAGATGTTGGAGCAGATCAACTGTGAAGAAGAGTTTGAAGAAGCTGAGGGGTGTCAGGAAGTTCCTTCTGTCTTCTCTCGTCTTCACATCAGGTAGCTGCACACCTGGTGGTCGAACTGGCTGAAAGGTAGGCAGGGGGTCCACTGGGCCATGGTCCTCGTCTGCATACGTCTTTGGTCTGAAAAGATATGAATGAAACTCAGGTTAATATTGTTATTTCCTTACATCTCAGCATTTTTAAGTCTAATACTAGTCTTATACTCACGGAAACACATGAAATAAGCGAGCTAAAGGAACGAGCTGTTATAAATAGAATCGTGCCCACGTGCTTTCGCTGTTCCGAGAAAAACAACAAAGAAGACGTCAAATCTGATAAGGAAAACGTCAAATCCATGCTGAAATGTAATCATACTTGTTGCAAGAGATGTTTATCTGAATGTTTTAGAGTTTTCCAAGGCACACAGCAGTAAATAAAGCTGCAATCAGTCAAAGTGTGGAGCAACAATGGAAAGAGTACTTGCCTGTTAGTATCGCCTCGTGGTCGCTGCTGGTTCAGGGGGATATTTTCCTTATCAGAACCACTAGAACTGACATCTTGGTCAAAATCCGATGAAATATCACTCTCAGAGTAGAACTCTTCAGTCTCAGATTTCGAGGAACTCATGTTGATGTTGGAAATCGCGTTGAAATGCGCTCGAGTAGAATGCATGCACCGCTCAAAACAATGGCGTCATCACTCTGCTCCACTCGGAAAACGTGGTCAGAAAAACGCGAAGTTTACGAAATAAAACAAACATAATTTTTCATGACATCATTATAAATCTTCATTTTATTGTCTTAGAATGTCAGAGAATGTATTAAAAGCAATTGTAAGAACACATCAAAGATCCCCGGTAGCTCATCGTAACTGCAGTTACGATGGGCACAGGGGAAAACTGGTAAGAGTTAAGCCCTAAAAACTCACTCACTCTCTCAGGGCATTGGGTTCATTTTCCCCGTGGTTGGTAGTTTGGTTCCCCTGAAAGGATGGAAAAAGGTGATCTCTCAAAAAGCGACTGGGGTCTGTTGTGCTTTTCACTGGCACTTTTCTGGCACTGCTGGCAGTAAGTCTTATTTTTTCGGGCATCATGCCACACCTTTGAACTGCTCTCTTTCTGCGTTTCCCTCTCCAGGTTGTCTGCATCATCTTTTAAAAAGCTTGCTCCGTCTTTGATATCACCCTTATGTGGTGGAAAAGGACGTTAAACTCCCAAACACCCTAGTAGAGGAAGACCTTGCGTAGCCGTGAAATAGTCTTTGTTGCTTGCGCGGCTTTAGACCCTAAATAACTAATACCTTGTCGGCATCAACATCTATGTACTTTTCGTAGAAATTGCAGCTTTTCTTCTACTAACATGTACCGTCTGTACATGACGGATGATTGCGATAAAGTCTGAACTGTAGCGCACCCTGGAAGGGTATTCGGAACCCCCAGTTAAAACCTTGCAGCAGAAATTTTTGTTCATCCTTCTCATAACCAGATAGCCAGGAGCCGCCTTGTTGCATTTGCCGGCGAGGGTGTGCATGGCCTGGGCAAAACCCAGGACAGATTCACCGACACCCTGTCGTTGGTTGGAGAAAGCTCGTTTTGCGATGTTCCTGTCTGGCATGATGGTGAACGACCCCTGCAGGTTTCTGCTGACCAGTCCGCCGCTCAGCCTCTGGATGAGTCAGGACCTCAGTGCGGGCCATCCCTTCCAAGGATTGGAGGACCCGCCAGGACGTGACGGCCTTCATCCAGGAAACAGTGCATGTCCGTTCCACTGCCATCGCCCGAGAACTTCGGCAAGCGTGGAGGCTGCATGCTGGGCAAAGCCATCTGTCCTACCACCCCCAGTCCTTGATTGATGGGTGGCTGGTTGTGGTTAGCTGGGTCCTGCGCCGGGTCTCCTGCAGTGTCGCCGGGTGGTGGTGCGTTTACTGCAGCGTGAACCTCCTGTGACACCAGATTGACTGTGGCGTCTGCCTCCTGGTCTCCCATCCTGGTTGGAGGCTGTCGTCACCGGGTCAGCACGCCCCTCTACACTGCTCCTCTGTGGTGACTCCCTCTATTTGTGCATCCTGCTCACAGCGCCCAAAAGGTTGTGATGGTGTCAAGTGGATGGTTACCAGGCGCACAAATGTGGTAGTGAGGGAGTCAACGAAAAGGTGTTATGCAAACATGTCTTTTATTTCACCACTAAGGAGGAGAAGTGTATCTACATTCGAATAGCCTTTGTTGCGTGTGCGGTAGCCCCCAAAGCTTGGCTTTACTGGTAATTGCTGTTACCTCAGATATCACTGTCGTACTCTGATGTGTCACTGTCACAATCTGAAGCACCATCACACACCTGGCTCTCACCTTCGTCTGCATTGTGACGGCGGGGCTGATTTCGCCAAGCTTGCCCACCCCTTTTGCTCTTTCTTTACTCTTATTTCTGCCTCCATCGGTCCATTCACCTGTCTTTTGCTCTCTTAAAATCTCCTCCGGCGGGAGGTCAGTAAGCGGGTGTCTGCTGACCCTTGGTCCAGTGAGACATCTGAGGGTCGTTTCTGAAGGCCGACTTCACTGGATTCCCCCCACCTGGTCTTCAGCCTGGCGGGCTTTGTTCGCAGCGCCCTGCTGGTGCTGCTGAACACCTGTCACGTTGAAGACCTTCACAACGCACCCCTCTCTGGTGCGTTGTTTTTTCCGAACCGCCTCACGGCGGGGAGGTTCCGTGTTGGAGCGGTCTGTTCTCCAACTGCCTCCCAGGCATGTCTTCATTGGCAACTAAGGAATTTTCCTTCCTACCTCTCAGTCTATCCCTCACCAGCCCATTCGCCTGTATCTCTCTCTTTAAAACCTCCCGAATTTAGCCGCTCTGTCCTTCCTCTCATCTCTCAGCTGATTTCTAAGTTCGGCCCTTTCATCTATATTTCTTCTTTTCAACCTCTCACTCACGTCTGCACTACCAGTGGTTAGGAATAAGTGATGTTGGGCATATGCTGCGAACTGGTTTATTGCGCCTAGGAGATGATAAGTTGCAATATTTACTGTATATGCGCTTAGTATTTATCTTTGTTTTCCCTAGTTGTAATTGTCATTTGTTTTCTATGCTTTTTTGTAACCGGGAGTTCGATAAATTAGCATGAAGGTGCAGCGTCTCCTGCATGTCCTAGGTTTATATAGCCCTGTAGACCAGTTTGCATCCTTTGTCCAACGTTACATTTTTGTTTTTTTCATGTAGTGCAGGCACACTCAGCCGCGAATTAGTCTTTGTGGCTTGCACGGCTTTAAGCCCTAAAAACTCACTCACTCACTCGTCTGCATTGTGAGCTAAATGTAAGATGTCTTGTGCAGTGGCAAGAATCTTTCTCTTCACAGTCTCATTGACATCAGCACATTTGTCCAGTTCAACTTCATTAGAAGCACCACACATCCACACCAAGAAATTGAACAAGGCCACAGGAACCATCTCCATAGCATGCTCCGTTGTGAGATCCTTGCTGTCAGCAGGCCATACTGCTGGTGATGTCACTGACATGACCTGCTCCCTCAGATACATGTATGCTTCCATGGTAAAGTTGCCTCTTGTTGGCCTCATCTGAAAAAAATATTGTACCAGCAGCAGGCATATGGTGACCTTGATGGAGTAGGCAGGATGCTTGGAACAGCTGAAATACTCCCTGATCCCCTCCCCAAACAAGTCAGTTAGGACTGATCTAGGATGTAGTGGAACTCTCAAAATACGCTATTCGTCAAGTGCTACGTTGAAGCTGACCGTGACTACGAAGAAGTCTAGGTCTATATTATTAGGTCCGGCAACGTGATTATCAAGATTACTGAAAAATGCTCGTGTTACTATTGTGATTACATACAATTTTCACGAACTTCTCAATCAGTAATTAATGAATCAAATCTAATCCAAAGCACCACGTATAAAAGTTGCAGAAACTTACCTTGAACTGTCTGTAAATCGATTGTAGCATTTCTTGTGAAACCCTGCCTCGTCAACGTTGAGGTTACTAAAGGCTTCCAAAGAATGACGAGCGACGTCTCCTTGAGTGCAGACGTACAAAGACCACCTTTCGCGACATTCTGAGACTCTTTGCATCGCTGAAAGAAGCAACTGTTTCACTACTTTTGGTTGCCAAGGCGATCGCACAAGTTTTGGCAACCATGTTTTTTCCAAGCGTAGTCTCGGGCATACTAAATTCAAGATTTTCTGATGGGTCGAAAATATTCAAGTGAATTGGCACCATCACCCCCACTACCCTGTTCCAAACCTGAGGTTGGGTTTTGCCCTGTCCTAACATGCAATTCTAAGTAAGTGGTTGATGCCCAAAAGGCGGCATCCTCAGATGGCGTACAGTACCCAAACTTGTCAAAGTGGGAATGACTGCTAACTCAAACCTAGACAAAAACAAAACAAAATCGCAGGTGGTTGTTGTTGTAACAGTGATGGTATCAGCATGACAACAGTGGCTGTCATATAGGGTAGATGATGGACAAAGGGGTCGTTAGGGTGCCCTGCAATCCTTTTCCCTCTCTACTTCTGCTCATACTAGTGTGTTCTTTGTGTGTGTGTGTGTCTGTGTGTGTGTGTTTTGTTGTTAACAGTTGTCCTTTTTTTTGGGGGGGGGGGGGGGGGAGTGGATTGCAGTTTATGATTATTTACACGTTATGGGAGTTGTGATGGCATGTGTTATGATGTATGATGTGTTTTGAGAGGTCTAACAGAAAGCTGTATGGCATGGGTGGGACGTTTTCCTGAGAGCTAGACTGAGAATCTGTATGTGTCCACCACTTTCAGGATGTAGCCTTGTGTGCATGGCGTCGAACGCTGTGAATATTGTTAAACCACTTTGCAGAATAAATGTTCAGCAATCAGTATTGTTCATATTCAGTTCTCTGAGTGTGTGGGACGTGGATAACTCTGTGTGTGTGTGTGTGTGTGTGTGTGTGTGTGTGTGTGTGTGTGAGATGTGCTTGTGGATAAGACTGACTGTGTGTGTGTGTGTGTGTGTGTGCGTGTGCGTGCGTGCACTCAACAGACATGCTTTATACTTACAGATACAAATGGAGTAATTAAACAGAAAGTTAAGAAGTCAAGGACCCATGCAGTTTTATTTTCATCATACACAACAGTTTATCATGTAATTCCTATCAAAGTTTATTATTTAAAGTACAAATATGTGAACAGCATGCTTAGTTCTGCAGTATTTCAAGACTTGCGTATCACAAAACAGCTTTGATAAGCTTACCATTATCTGTGTTTTATATCGTTTGAAAGACATCGGAAGGAGATGGTATCACTCGCCTAAATATAACGACCCTATAGTATAAATGTATTCTGTTACACAAGCATGCATCTGCCCCTTTTTTTCAAATGAAGCAAACAGATTAATTTTATAAGCAGATAAAAACAGATGGGAAATATGTGAAAGATGGAAAGCCATCACAGTAATACTTATTCACAGATGGTCGACTGACAGTGCAAGTATTGATACTAGTTTCAGTTTTCGTGGCATACGTCTGCACTTTTTCCAAATAAAGCAGGCAGTGGAAATATGTAAAAAAAAAATAATAAAAAAATGGAAACAGCAAAACTGTCGTTCACAGACGTCTGAGTGACACGACTTGTATGGAAATTACTTTGTTTCCTCAAGTCCTTTGATGTGACAGTAAATCACAACGTTCAGTGCAGACCATCAGGCCTCTGTATTAAAATGTCCGTCCCACTGATGGAGGAATGGGTGTCTTGTTAACACGTGTATTATTTATTCACTAGAAATCAGGTGTAACCCACCCAAGCACTCCAGGTAATAGATCCATGATCGAGTTCCTTTCCTCCCCTCCTTGTCACCACCACCCGCCTCTCTATCCCTGCCAATTTTCACATAGGAAATAAAAAAAAAAAAAAAAGGTTATCAGTGTTATCAGTCCCAAATCACAATCTTACAATGACAATGCTGAAAATAAGGAGATATTCCAGTAAGCAAACACCTACCGAGAAAATGCAACAAACAATGACAGCCATAATGTCTTCACTGGCATGGAATAAACCAGCTACAGTAGAACCTCTTTTGGGTGACCATCCCTTTGAGAGACCACCTGCCTGTGCAGACCAATGTACAATGATCCTGAGTTGCACTTCTTTGCTGTCTGAAGCTTCTTTTGGGTGGCAACCTCTCTTGTAAGACCACTCTTATCTGGCCAATGGGGTGGTCGCCCAAAAGAAGTAGTACTGTAGTATGAGTAACTGTACATTGTATTTTGTCAACGGGTCATGGTTGAAAAGTTTCAGCAAAGCATGCACGAATCGCTCCACACTTACCAACAGATCCAGTGGTCTCCATTGTAAAAAGAAGCTTATAGCACAATAATGACAATGTAATAATACAGTAGTACTTAACAAACACACCACCTGAGGCATTGTTTGTACAGTAGTACTTAACAAACACACCACCTGAGGCATTGTTTGTACAGTAGTACTTAACAAACACACCACCTGAGGCATTGTACATGGGATATGACAAAAATAAAGCATGGAATTTCAATACATTCTGGGGAACAATATGCAGAGATCGGTAGCTTTAAAAGGTTTTTTACACATTATCAAAAGATTACAAGGTTTCAAAATGAGAGACAGTATACATCACCATGTACATACGTATACAAACATCTGCATACATATAATTATATATATATCCACATTTATACATTTTAAGCCCACCAGCATGAAAGAAAAATACAGTCTGTGATGGAATGATATTGGTTAATTATTCCTGAACACAATACATGCTAAAGAAATCATCAACATCATACAGCCAACAACCGGACAACCAGCAACAGTGTACACTGCGATAAAATATTGACTAGTTTTGCCTTCCCTTTATGCAGCAGCATCTGGACCTAAGAGAAGCATGTGGAATAAGAAGTGTTCAATACTAACTACAGTTAGAGCCAGGTATTTATGCAACAGCAGCTGGTTCTTTGTACATGTATGGTATGGTATGGTATGGTATGGTATGGTATGGTAGACTTCTCCTCGGCGCACATATCCATCTCTGCTGAAATGCTCAAGGCGCCGCAGGGCCGGAGGACGAAGCAGTGAAAGCCTACTGCTGCTAAGCGCTACTTTATGTGCAAACCTCCACCCTGCTATTCACTCTGGTGCGTGCGACAGTATTTCTGTTTACCACGCCACCGGCCACAGCCTACTCTTCTTCGAAAGATGAACGTGGGATTTTTAGCATGCACACTTGATGTATGCATATGGATTTGACTCGATATGGTAAGGAAAAATCCCACCATATTCCTGCCCACCGGGGACTCGAACCAGGCAGCTCAGGATCCGAAGTCGGATGCCTCAACCACTAGACCAAATCCCCTGTCTGATTCATTAGACTCAGGAGGCCCGAGTCAGATTCCAACATTCACAAAGGCTGTTTGGAGCACTGTGGGGTGGCGAGGATTTGGACTGTGTGTTGTGTGGATGGCAGCTTGAGCTGGAATCAAAGGTGTGACAACTGTATAAGATCCTACCGTGATGCCTCAACTGTTAGAAATCCTGAACAAAGTCGCTGTGAGTTTTCTGTGTCACCCAACAGGTCCGCAAAGACTGAAATTATAGGTGTGGAAAATCCAAGACAACAAAAGGGGACTGTACTGTTTGCTGCTGGTGGCTGGTACAAATTTTCACTGCAAGATTGTCGATCAACGCTTGACGCACTAATCTACTCACGCAAATGGATTGTCAACGCAATCATGGCATAGAAGCAGAGAATCTGGGTCTAAGTAACTGTCATGAGAAAGCAAAATGCAAATTGAATCCCACAAAAATGAACAAATCAAAATCAAAGCATCGTACTGTATGGTTTACAATAAATGTGACCCTCCATGTATGTATACACACGTATCCCAGTGGGGAATACATGTAATACTGGAACCATGTAGGGAATACTGGAATAGCATGGAACAAAAAATATCTGCTTTCAAATCACATGTCCCACAATCAATGAACTCAGCATTACCGATATTTAGAAGGTTGCTTACACAAAAAAATACCAGCTTTCAATTCAGTCACAGTGCTGACCATTTCATCTGAAGTTCGTGCTGCAGCAGACGTCACTGTGTTGCATTCGGAGCTCCGCCAGTACATATCAGTGAGAGATTATTTCAAGCACACAGGCACCTTCACAAGCACAGCTATTCCAAAAAAAAAAGAAAAAAAAAGAAGCTCTTCTTCAAAGAAGCGTCGGAATCTTGGAAAAGGTGAATTTGACATGGAATCCTGCAAAATGCTTTTCAATAACCGGTGAAGATTCATGTGGTATGTTTGACAGAGCTTACACCAGGCTTGTATCATGGGGAAGAGCAGACAATCTGCATCAGTAGTTGGTTGAAGCACATAAAGAGCTGGTGCTGTCCCCTGACAAGGACTTGCGATGGTGAGCGCTTTTCAGCAGGTTGACGATCAGGGCTGTCCAGCCGGTCTGATGACTAGAAATCAAATCAGAAAAAAAGTGTACGCCTTATTAGTTCAATTCCAAACGGTCCAATAGGTAGCACGTTGGACTTAGCCACTGCGCTACTGAATGGCCGTCACCACTGTCACGGCGATGAAGCAGGGGTTTGAGCTCAGGTCGAGCTCGTGATACGTGATACTGGTTTTTCCTCGCTACCGGGCTGCTCATCGGGGATTTCTCCCTGGGTTATCCGGCTTTCTTTCACCCAGCAAAATTACAAAATAGGATAGGTATTGGGTGGCACTACACTGCAGCGATGAGCTTCCCCCACGGGAAGCAGCCCAAATTTCCCAAAAGGGAAAATAAAGTATTGAAAAAAAAGTACCTGTACTGTATGCAGGGAAAAAAACCAAACAAACCGGGTGACACTGTACTCAAGGTCACTTGAACCAAAATTTACCTGTACTTGGATAATGGAGACATATACTTTCTGAATTACAGTGTACTTGCTGAACATAGAAACATGGCTAACCTTGCCCCACAGCCTCTGCCTGTCTCTCCATCAAAATACTCGTAGAACAACACCAGGTCTCGGAAGTTGGGATCTTTGGCGTAGCGCTCATCAGTACCTGAAAAAACAACAACAGTTACTGTGCTTTTCTTGTTGTTTTCCTTCTGCCATATTACGTTTGATTGATCGTATGCTTGTCTCTTTTATTTTTCTCTTTCCTTGTTTGCTTGTTGTTGTTTGTGTGTGTGTGTTTGTTTATCTGCTTGTTTGTTTGTCGGTTTCTGTTGTTCTCTTCTTTTGTTCATTTTGTGTGTGTGTGTGTGTGTTGCCCATTTCTTTTTCTCTTGTCCTTGTTGATTAGTTCGATATTTGTAGTTCTTAGCAACGGCAGGTATGAAAACTGTTTAACGTCAACTGCCTCTACTGTTGTAAAATAAATTTCACCGATTCATTGATTCTTTTTCCACTCTTCTTACGCATTTTGACAGTAACTTTGGAAAGTATACAACAGTTTTCTAAGGAAAGCAAATCAAAGGGTGAGGCAGGCTGCTTGGTGGAATACTGAGAGAGAAAAGACACAGAGCCAGAGTAAAACATAGAAAATTCTTGTTTTTGGAACACCAAAATAAGCTAGCACCCTGTCACATGCCCAACCCACCATGGCAAGCCCTGCTGCCGAAGGGATCTGGGAGAAAGATGCGAGAGAGTCGGGCGGAGAGTTCCGCGGCCACGTCCTTGAGACGCATGTATTTGCCGGACCCTGTGGGACACTCCACCTTCAGCGTGTCGCGGTAGAAATAGTCCAGCCGGTGAAGATTTTCGATCAGCAAGTAGTTCACTTGAGAACAGAAAAGAACACGGGAGTACAGTATTAGCAGTGGTAGAACCGAAGGGGTTAATGCGCACTTGGACGCCGAACAAGGTTCAATGCTACTGCACTTAGAACCAAGGATAGAGGAAAACATAAAACATGACCGGCACTGTACAAATGGTGACAAGCACCCTTCGGGGACGGGTGTGGGGGGCGGGGGGCGTGGGGCGTGGGGTGGGGACGGGCTAAGCCCAAATCGCCTTTACCACGGTAATGGAAGAGAGAAAAGATACACACATGTACCAATAATACAAGAACTGATAACTAAGAGCTAGTTATGTACTACAGGGTCCTGAGTGATACTGATACTGACAAACTGCCCTGCTTGTTTGTTTTTGTTTTTTCATCTGCCTCAACAGTGGATAAACAAACAAACAACAACAGCCACCAAAAAAAAAAAAAAAACCCAGCGAAAATTGGCCTAGAGGCTGCGGAATTTATCCAAATGGCTGAAAAACATGCATGCAGCCCGTGACCAGCTCTTATTCTCTTATTTACTGGCTCTTGATAAATGTTTCTTATGTGATGTCCTGTATTTTGGGCAAAAGCCATTTCCCTTTTAGGGATGGATAAAGTATTTTCAATTCAATTCATTCCAATATAATCACAAGATTATCAACACTCACTGGGGAACCAGATCGGCCCTCTCCAGTTGCTGTTGCCGCCGAACAGTTTGGAGCGTGACTCGGACGGCTGGTACTCCACGCAGTAGGTCTGATGTCCCACCTCAAACTTGAACGGGTTGTCTTTGTGGGCCTGCAAGTTCACACAGCACACACAAAGTCAGAATAACAAATGCTGAACTGATGTCGGAGTGGCATTTCAGTTATTCTGAGAATAGCTTAGGAGAAGTGAAAAAAGTGTTTCCTCCTGAGCTATTCTCAGAAAAAAAAGGAGTTATATCAGAATTCCATGACAAAGGCAGTTTACTGTTTCATGTGTAAGAATTCTCATTAGGTAATCGAGTGCTTGACGTTTAAACCAGATCCCTGGAGCCTTCCGTTGGCTCAGTGCCGGTCCTGTAAGATGCTGTCACTGTGCAGGTATCTTAAAGATTGTCTAAAGATTTGCCTTTAACCATCATGATGACATACCTTGGAAAGGGAGCGAATGCCGTAGGGAGAAAGGAACTCTTTCTCGTCCAGGAGGTAGTGCAGAACACGCACCAGCTGGTCCCGCGTGACGACCGTCAGCATCAGGGTGTCTTCATCATTTCCGTTCTCCTCTGACTCTCGGCACATTATCTAAGCATATCAGAAACCAGTGGGCAATACAAAAATGATCACATTTGCATGCATCTAATCTGCAGCTTTGAGATAATAGGACACTACAAATTACAGCAACTGCTTAGTTCTTTTTTCTTTTTGTTGTTGTGTAAGAAAGGGAGTCTGTGTTATAGCCTTCAATTGTCTGTATGTCTGCATCTGATGAACTTTAGCATTGGCTTTTTTTTCAGGAACTCTAAACAGCTTAATAAAGCTAACAATTTGATGATACATATACTATGGACGTTTGTGTTGGCTTTCCTGTTAACCCTTGTCTTGCTGCAAACAGAATATTCTCCATTGACTACCTCCATGGCTTTTTCAGCATAGGGCAAATCAAATCAGCAGGACGAGGGTTATGAATACCCTCCTCCCTCCCCCCTCCAAGAAAAACCACCACCACCAACCCCCCCCCCCCCCCCCCAAAAAAAAAAACAACAACAAAAAAACCAACAAAACAAAACAAAAAAAAACCAAGAACACACACAAAAAGAAAAAAACAACAAACCTCCAACCCTACCCTCCAAACAACAACAAACAAAAAAACCAACAAAAACCCCACAACAAACAAACAAAAAATATAAACAAAAAACATCAACAAAAATCAGCAATAACAACAAAAAAGAAAAACAAACAAACAAAACACCAAAAAACAAACGAACAATGGGCCATGTCACACACACAGACCTGAGTGACTCACCCTCTGTGCCAGGTTCTTGTTGTGTTCCAGGAACCACTTGGTCCGTTTGTAGAACCCAGGGTGTCGTCGCATCTCGGACTCGTGCAGCACCATGCTGGAAAACAGTGGCACCATTCCCACCATTGAGCGGATCTTCAGCGGCATGCTGCAGTTGTTCCCACGCACGTGGTCGTAGTAGAATCCGTCAATGTCGTTCCAGAGACCCTCACCAGCGACGTTGTTGATGGCATCCAGGATGAAGACGAAATGCTCGAAGAACTTGCTGGCCATGTCCTCGTAGATGGGGTCACGTCGAGCGAGGATCAGGCTTATCTCCAGCATGATGACGCAGAAGAATGCCATCCAAGCTGTGGCATCCGCCTGTGGAAAGAGACTGTTTTAATACTGTATATTTGTGCGTATTTTTCTTTGGGGGAGCTGGGATAGCCGAATGGTAGAGCAATGGACTTTCAATGCTCGGGTCGTGAGTTTGAATCCTGGCTGGGGCCAAATATATGTGCTGGCCTTTTCTCATTGCCCCATTTTTGACATCACCTATGCATGGTGGAAAAGGACCGTTAAACTTCCCCCCCCCCCCCACCTTGTATTTTTCTTATATTGTGTTGTAGAGCTGTATGCCTTTTTTTGTACTTTTTTTTTGTACTTTTTTTTTTTTGGGGGGGGGGGGGAGGAAGCCATCCAAGCTGTAGTGACAGCCTGCAGAAAGAGATTTTTTTTTTTAACAAGTTTGTTTTTTTTAAACAAGTTTTTTTCCTTTCCTTTTTGTTTTTATTTTCGTTTTGACAGATCTGTTGTAGAGTTGGGTGTGCTTATTTTTTGAAAGAAGCAATCCAAGCCTTTGGACAGTGATTTTTATTTTTATGAATTCACTAATAAATTTATTCATTTATTTATTTCCTTATTCATTATTAATTCTTTTACATGTATTTATTCGTAGGGTGCTGTAGCCCTGGATGCTGTGTCCTGGTTTTAAGTACTACTCCTTGTCGATATGTGTACATGTTCTTTTTGGTTTACCTGGGCCAGTTTGCCTCCAATTGGCAGAGGTTTGGAGCGGTCAAACACACCAATGTTGTCAAGCCCAAGAAAGCCGCCATCAAAGATGTTCTTCCCCTCTGGGTCTTTGCGGTTCACCCACCTGCAAACACAGCAGTTTTCACTGCAAAGCTCAGGGCCAGAATGTGGTAAACAGTAACTCAGTGACTAAGACACAATGCCTGTCATCTCTAGTGCGTCTCAGACTCAGGGCTCTCCAAGTCTTACTTACAACATCCAAAGTAAAACTGGAAATGTTTAACACTGGAAGTGCTGAGCACGGAATATTCCGGACTATCTCTACGGCTTTTTCATCATAAGACAAACTAAGTCAAGTAAACCTGGCTTTAAAAAACAAACCAACCATCAATATAGGTGCTTTATTCCCAATGGTTTGGCTCAAAGTGCTACATACTAAACCCATCACACACACTCACATGAATCAAGCACATTCACTCACACACTGGACATCAACATATTACAAGCATGTGGTACGAATGGTCAGCTCAGCTATGTTCACAAGACAAAGTGCAGCTGGTCTGTCAGAATAGGGATGTTGACAACAACAAGTGGGGTTCTTTTTCCAAGACATTCTCTTTAGCAAGATGTCTGTGTTCTGAAGATGAGATTGGGCAGCAGGCGAGGGGTTAACACTTTCAGCCCTACAGGAATCTAGGTCACGCATGCAGCCTCTGCCTGAGCGTTTTCCAGGCATGAGCATGGGTTACTGCTTTCTAAAGCTAGTAACTCTTTAAGTTCTCGATGGATTTTCTTTAAATTTGGAGACATGTTTTATAATATATTGTTTGATATGTGTACTGACTTTTGAACAATTTCAATGAAAATTGCATCAGTTATTGGGGTTGAAAGTTGTAGTTTGTTCCACGGTGTGGTCGGTACCAGGTACCGACCTAGGACAGTGATGCGGGCCCCACTGGTCGGTACCTGGTACCGACCGCGGTAGGAAAGTGTTAAAGCAAATAACCACACCATGTGAAGTTGAGGACCAGCTTGTGGAAACAACGAGCAAGGAAGAGAACATCGCGGTGATCCTTCGGCCCGGACGCTTTGTACACCTTCAGCACAGCGTATGCATGGACGGGTGGGTTCACGTCGGAGAAAGCAAACTCGTAGGCTGGGATCTGCAGCAGATAACGTATGGAACTCAAAGTCAACAAGTGGGGGAAAAATACAAGGGAAGTTCTTACTCACTGATATGACTGCATACCAATTCTCTTACCAATGCGAAAACTGTACTCTACTAACAGTGTTTCTTATACTAACAGAAGACCACGCAAACAGACATGAGAACTGTACATGTGGAAGGTGTATGTCTCTCCACACCGAAAATATCAACGTTATTCTCAAACTGTTTGATCAGTTCACCAATGGTCCAGGATTCTCAAACAGTTTTGACTCTCTAGTTTAAACAATCCTCCATATTGTCTGGTTTGCGTATGGCCCCTGAACCCCAGCCAGTTTTCAGTGTTTGTTTGTTTGTTGTTGTTTTTTTAATGCCTCTAACACACACACACACACACACACACACACACACACACACACACACACACAAACTTTTGGAAGAAAGCACATTACAATCTGTATTTTCCGCTGTACCTGTCCATTGGGGTGCATGTACCACTCGCGTAGAAAGAGCTGCAGCTGTTCCTTTGCAAAGTGCAGATCAATGTTGGCAAACGGAATCATGTGGAAGGCGAGGTCCCAGGAGGCATACTGCAACACAGAACACGTCCTCCATCACCTAACACATCAGTACCGATCCTGTCTGCACCATCTCCAGCCAGATCATACAAAACAGGAAAAATAGATCTATACTACCACTGAGCCTTTTCACCACTATTACTGCTCAATTCAAAATCAAACTTTGAATTTTTTGTCACTGCACATGATCAGTCGCTGCAACAAATCGCTCATGAGCAAATCGCTTGGGTCTGTCTGGTCTGTGAGCTAAGGAATGGTGGATGTCACTTGCCAGAAATATTCACAGGTTCTATGTCTTTTTCTTTTTCCTTTTTTTTCACTGCAAGAAGAGAATTCTCCTCTGTGCTTAACGGTGTGCTACCAAAGGACAAACTTAAGGTTGCTCATCCCTTTGACTGGGTTGATTATGACAAGGATACATTTAAAAGTAACAGGCATCCTGCAACACTATGCAGTATGTCCTCTATGGGTAATAGGGACGAGGAAACAAGAGAGAAAAGAAAAAAAACAAAAAGCAAACCTTCGAAAACAGTCTGATTTGGACCCTCTTACTGTTAGTTAGTTAGTTACATGTATTTAGGACTTTACGCCGCGCAAGCAACATTTTGCGGCTATACCCCCTTATACCCTCTTACTGATTCCCAAAAGAGGAAGCAGACAAAAATCATTTACCCATGGATATTCCCATTTGTCAGGCATGGAGATGACGTCTCTGTTGAACAAGTGAAGCCAGCTGGTGTTGCGGCCATACAGACGCTCCGACGGTGGGGGCGGTTGGTTCTTGTCCCCTGCCAGCCACTCCTGCACCACGTAATGGTAAAACTGTTTGCTCCACAGCAAACCTGCGTACGCCTGTCTGGCCACCAGCTGCTCTGCCATGGACTTGTAGCCGATGATCTGTGGACAAGAGCAAGAACATTGTTTGCTGAATGGCTTAATACTATTAGTTTTTCAGAATAGCAAGTCTGACATGATCCTGTGGTCAAATCAAGAGAATCACCTTTTCAATATTTCACCTTTAATCAACTCTGAACTGGGTATGTATCGGTCCAAAAATGTACATAGCAACAAAGAATATTTGCTCATCATTGCTGATCGACCCCCACAAAACCAAACATTCCCAGATTGACTAACCTCTTGATAGAAACAGTCAGCCTCCTCGTGCCTGGCTGCCATCACCTCGTCAAATGCCTTGCCAAAAGGCATACTAGGTTTCTCTAGATGGTGGTACAGCCTCACTCTGATTGTGACTTCCTGTTCGCTCTCGACGTTCAGCACGTAGTGGGCTGCACACTTGGTGCCCTCACGGTTAGGGTTCACTGCATTCTGTTTTCCTGTCACCAACATCATAACCGATAGTTACTTTACGAAAATTACAAAAAATACAAGATATAAAGCTACGCTGGTTCCAAACGAGAATTGTACATCGTATTTTGGGAACAAACATTGCTTCAAAAGAAATGGGAGTGGAGACAGACAACAAATGTACATTTTGTAGTGCGGAAAAAGAAAGTATTGAGCATGTACTGTGGTACTGCGAAATAGTAAAGACATTCTGGCAGAATTTGGAGGATCTTATTAGAGCCAAATGTGGACATGTTTATCACCTGCAACTGAACAAAAAAGTGATGCTTTTTGGAAATGATACTTTCTTGGAGACAGATGAGATATTTGACTTTATAATTGTGTTAGTCAAGTTCTTTATATACAAATGTAAAATGACAAAAAGACAACCTGACATCACCCTTTTTAAGAAAATGCTAATGGAAGATATGAATTAGAAAAGTATATTGCAAGCATAAAAATGGATTATATAAACTTCATGAAAATGGACTAACTATGCCAATATGTTAGAGTAACCAGAACAGGATAGCACGCATGAATGCAAAAAAACAAAACAAAAAAAAAAAAAAACGTCATATAGATCTGAGGTAGCTAAACTCAATTACTTGTACCAGGAAAGAACTCTTAACTCTCATAAGTTTTGACTTGTTGTGCGCTGTTGTGTGCTACATGATACTCTTTGACAACTTGACTCTACCAGAATTTTTTTTTCCCCTGCCACAACTCTTTGCTGGCTCCAGTGGTATTCCTCCCTGGTAATGGGTAGAATCCACGGAGGGCTCGGAAGCTGGGGCAATTTTTATTATGCATTATGATGGAGATGAGGATGATGAAAAGATGATGCTATGGAGGTCCGTGTGGTTTGGGACTGCGGGACAGGGCTGCATTCCACGCTTCCTGTCATAAATATCCCGGCATTAACCAGGCCCGAAACTACAGCACAGGTGGTGCCGGCCATGTAATCATCCACATCATAAGACGTGTCATCCCAAGGGAAGCACCCCCAAAGTCGCACCCGTGAAGTGGGTGAATCTCGGCTGTGTGGCAACAGCTTCCCCATTGGGCCCATAGCACACCCGCTCTGGGTAGGAGCCGACCTAGATAGGAAAAATCCCGCTTGCCTCGGCTGGGATTCGAACCCGGGTCTCCTGGTCCATGGTCCGAAGTGCTAACCACTACACTACGGGGGCTGGTCTACCAGAATAAAATGTTTAAACCGAAGAATTCTGAACAAGCACATCAGCACTTGTAACATTATGTAAAAAATGCCAGCAACTTTTCACATGCAAAAGCTGAAAGCAGATCCTGCAAACACGATGGAATAAAATAACATTAAATGTGCCAAGTATTTATCTGATAATTCATTCATTGCTTTGTTCAAATACTTCCATCTTTCGTTTATGCACAATACATTCATTCGGGCCGATCGTCGGGGGTTCTCTCCCGGTACTCCGGCTTCCTCCCCCTCTGCTTGGAACAAGGGCCTAAGCGTAGTGGATTGGCCCTTTTAGCATATCATGGTAGAGGTATTGAGCACGATTTCACTATTTACAGGTGAGTCATTAATCAATCAGCTTCCGCAATTTCTCTGATTTTGCAATTCCCTCCTATACGTCAACGCAAACTTACTCTTCTGCGCATGCACGTATAGTAACAAATCTCAGCCTGCAGCCGCAGAACTAAGATGCTTTACCATCAACAAGATATCTGTGGAAGAGGCTCCGCTCACAGGATGGTCGACTGGTTTCCTTACCATGAACAACGTAGGTGTGAAACGCGTCTTTCACGTAGGGTGTGGCGTTTGCACCCTTGTACAACAGTTTGTGGTTGGTGTTGTTTTCCGTGAAGATCATTGTGGGCTTGTCCCCCTCGGGGCCCACGTCCACCTCAAACATCATGTCGCCCAGTACACTGTGGCTGATGAGAACTTTACCAGGGCCCACCTGCTTCAGGTGTGGTTTTGGGTCCAGGTAGGCCTGCGAAAAGAAAAAAGGTGAGTACGGTTTGTTGGCCAGCTGGAATACCAACACAAGGTGTGTACTTTATGCACAAAAGACTCAAATAAAATGTGCAAATGTGATTCAAGTTGCGTGTGTATTTTGCTGTTTGCAAAACAAAAACAACAACAAAACAAAAAACAAAAGTTGAAACTAAACAATGAAAACAAAAAACCAAAACACTTACTAAATGCTGCTGTTTCTCCTCCCCCGTGCCCCCCCCCCCCCCCAATAAAAAAAGGAAAAGAAAGAAAAAAGCTGGAGCTGGTGTGTGTGTGTGTGGTGTGTGTGTGTGTGTGTGTGTGTGTGTGTGTGTGTGTGTGTGTGACAGTGTGTGTGTGTGTGTGCCTCTGTGTGTGTGTGTGTGTGTGTGACAGTGTGTGTGTGTGTGTGTGTGTGCCTCTGTGTGTGTGTGTGGGGGGGGGGGGGTGAGGGGGGGGGGGGGTGGCATGAAGGGGAGGGGGAGCTACTGTGTGATTAATGCACAAGGTTGCCCTCAGAACTAGCACAGAATAAAGTTAGACGACAAAATGCAGACAATCAATTTATTGGAGGAAATATAGGTAGTAGTATGCGCAGGTGTGCTGACACTAACAAGCCCCCCAAACACAGCAGCTGTAACCTGACCAGCCAATAACAAACAGAACATAACATGCCAGCTTTGGGACAAGCTGTAAAGCATTATGATCGACCCCCTGCATGCAGCCTTGAATGACTCACTGTAAACACGTATAGCTGCACCCAAACAACTTCTTGTTGCACTTTTGTCACTCCAGATACCATGAGTGCACACAATCAAAATGGGTTAATGTGTAACCCAGTGACAATTTTCTTGGCCTAACCTCGATCTCTGGGTTTCCATTTGAGAGACCAGTCCATGTTATTTAAGGCTGGGGAGGGAGGGAGGGAGCGAGAGAACCGGAACTTAAATTGCTGAGCAGGCCCTTCACACCACATGATTGTAATGTGTTCATGTTCAGTGTGTGAGAGAATGTGTGTGATTCACGTGAGTATGCATGTTGGGTTTAGCTCGCGGCGTTTTTGAGCCAAATATTTGTGACAAAGCGCCTATGTTAATGCGCATATTATTATTATTAAAATGGCTAAATGAAGCTTTGTCAGGAAATGTGGGATAGCATTACCAAATAACTAAGCAAACAAGGGTGGGTGCGTGGGGTGGGAGGGTGGGTGTTTGGGAGTTTAACGTCCTTTTCCACCACATAAGGGTGATATTAAAGACGGGGCAACAACGAAAAAGCCAGCACAAATATTTGGCCCCAGCTGGGATTCGAAGTCACAACCCGAGCATTGGAAGTCCAACGCTCTACCATTCGGCCACCCCAGCTCCCCAACTAAGCAAACAAACATACAGGTAAATAATAAATAAGTAAAGACATAAATGTACTCACATCACATTCATCCCCCCAGGACCACACATTTCGTAGCCACAGAGTGGGAAGTATATGAAGCTTCGCTGCGTACGGCCCACGATTCGTGACAGTGTATGCTGCCAGTATATCATTGGGAGAAGCCTTTCCATACTCCGCCAAGATGTCCCAGTAAGCATCGTTGTCAAAGACGCCTGCAACACACCATTACAGGGAAACGGATTGTAAGGGAACCTGAAGGGGGGATGGGGGGGGGGGAGGTGGGGATAGTTATGTTATTATAAATGCTGGATTATCTTTTCTTCTTCTTTTTTTCATCTTGTTTTGTTGTGTTGGGTTGGCGAGTGGTGGTAATGTTTACTGTTATTGTTTATGCTTTTTTTCTGTTTTTCTTTTCAAGATTTTGAGGGAAAAAAACCACCCAAAACCCTAGGTTCAACTCGATAGCAAAGGGGCGGTTTGGAATTTGGAAAGAGATTTTTTTTTCTCCTGGTTTAATGAACAGATGGCCACCATTCATCTCAGGTCACACACACACACACACACACACACACACACACACACACACACACACACACACACACACACACACACAGAGGCAAACACACACACAGAGACAGAGGCAAACACACACACACACACACACACACACACACACACACACACACACACACACACACACCTGTATCAACCAGTTCATATTCATTGTCATAGACAGATCTCTTGGCATTCTCGTCCACTAGTTTCTGATAGGGGTACTCCTCTTGCGGGTACTTGTACAGTGCCTTCATGTAGGAATGGGTGGGAATATTGTCCAGGTAGTAGTATAGCTCTTTAACATCTTCTCCATGGTTCCCCTGAAACAGTACAGCAAATAAATCAGTAAAACAAAGTAAAACAACCAACAATAGCCCCTACTATTTTTTTTAAAGATGAAAAAAAGCAATCAATTTTGTTACTTTAAGAACTCTTAATGGGTACATTCAATATTATTATTTTCAATTACCAAACAATTTTTTCCCCAAAACACTTAACCATGTGATTTACTCATAAAAATAATATTAAAAAAAAAAAAAGCTTTAAAAAAAGCTCCTCAAATAATATTTAAAAAACAGCAAAGTCATGATTAGATGCCATCATAGTCTAACAAGTAACATGCCATCTAACACTTCTTTTTTATTTCGCTTTGCCTGATCAAATTGTGATGTAAGTTCTGTCGCAGTGCATTTAACAGAAGTGGATGAAATTCACCAATGTTTCATGTTATCTGAACTTTGTCCTGTTTTGTCTTCTCTAGGGGCTATTTCCTACTAAAAAAATAATTTTCAGCACCTGATGCCCAGTAAGCCCGAACAGTCTCTCCTTAAGGAAGGGATCTTTTTCATTCCACAGTGCTAGAGCAAGACAAACACGACACTGTCGATCTGTGATGCCCAGAAGTCCATCCTCACCCCACCTGTAGGCGCGAGAGCGAGCCTGCTCGTGTGGGAAATATCTCCAGCTGAAACGGGAAACATGATGATAATTCTAATGATACTGTGCTTTTGTTATGCACAATATTAAAGTCAAATAACTGGCCCAAAGTACTGTTCAGTATCTGAACCAATACTGACGCATGCTTGTAGGGGCCACGCACACTCACTCACACACTAGACAACAGACAGTAATGACCAAATACAGGATATGAGGTTTTGAAGTTACTGTACATTTGGTCACGACTGGCATGGTGGTAAGCTTGTTAAGAGCAAAATAATCCAGCCAGTCAAAGCTGATTCACTAAAGTTGTCTCCCTTGATGCCTCACAAACTGCCGCTTCGTGACAGAACATTGCTTTAAAATCTTGTAGTACGGGCAGATTGATTTCCTCTGGTTAGGAAAAGTACCAGCTTTCATCTGCGAACAAATGTGTTATACCAGTAAAAGTCTCTAAATATAACGCACACTGATTAATTTCTGGAACCTGAAATTGTCTCCCCTGATGCACGGCTGCTTCAGCATCAGTTACAATTCTTTGATCATTGCACTGTCTCCGAGTCCGCTATTTCTGTTGTTACAGGTGCAAAAGTGCTGAAATTGTTGGGTCTTGTTATTTAAGTTTATAGAACACACACACACACACACACACACACACACACACACACACACACACACACACACTGTGACACCGCACACACACACACACACACACACACACACACACACACACACACACACACACACACACACACACACACAGACTGTGACACCGCACACACACACACACACACACACATACTGTGACACCGCACACACACACACACACACACACACACACACACACACACACACACACTGTGACACCGCCCACACACACACACACACACACACACACACACTGTGACACCACACACACACACACACACACACACACACACACACACACACACACACACACTGTGACACCGCACACACACACACACACACACACACACACACACACACACACACACACACACACACACACACACACACACACACACACACAGAGCTAGAGTGTCTGCTTTCTTATGTTATTACTGAACTACAGATTGCATAGCCAGGATTTTAATACTACGTCAGTTACACAAGTACTAGGCCAATTCCCCCAAACAAAAGTTGCAGCATCAGCGCTCAGCTGCAAAGTAATTGTATCCAGCTGGCCAGAGTTATGTGAACCATTACTGACTCTCTCGCTTACTGCTATTGTTTGCTGCACGTGAACGGCACCGGCTTAGTGACGGTCGGGCTGCCTAACACACACACACACACACACACGGCACACACACACACACACACACACACACACACACACACACACACACAGCCGATTGTCCATTATACGGCGTCAGCAGTGTGGGTAAGTGTTTTCGACTGAGAACAAATGGACTTTGTCTTGCACTTACACCGCGGAGGCCGAGGCTGTGCCAAAAAGCCTGGGAGCGCTTGCTAAGGAAAACGCGTGCAACAAACGAGATATGTATATACAAAGAGCTCAAGGTCATTTCACGTATGATGGTATCTTACAACTTCCTTGTGGGAGTTTACCATACGGCTGAGAAAGCCGGGTTTTTGCCTACTAGTGGTGATTAAGGCTTTTCGCGAATAATAATAATAATAATGATAACATTCTTGTACAGCGCAGTGTCCTCACAAAGCGGACTCAAGACCCTTCACAATTACAATCTAAGATCAGTAATAAGTTGGTTTTTTTAAAAGTACACAACACGTACTGGCACAAGACACACACACGGATCATTCTGAGATACTGGGTTTCAATCCTCTGGTGGAACTGATTCGGTTGGGGCCGTGTTTCTCCTCACCAAATCGAGTCAAAACTGACTCGGGCAGACTCGTTTACGGTACCTGACGGACCTTGGTGTGCACACGCACGCATAAATGCATCAAATGTGGACGTAAAAAAATCCCAGTTCTGACGTGAGGGGCCGTGGAATGGATAAACAGATAACTTACACGCTCAACTCCACTCACATTCGTCCTCAACACCTTGAGGATAGTAAATCCAAAACAACACCCACAACAACAACAACAAAAATAACAAACAAACAAAACGCATCTGACAAATCTGAGACTAACCTAAATGTGATGAATAATGTAAATAATTTTAAATGTATAAATTTAATAGCTATCAGTTTAAATGGTGCATAATTATCATTAACACTAATATTATTTTAGGTGATATTTAATGTATAAAACTCTATGTTAATTGTAGTGTGTGTTGTACATTATTTTATATTTCTTCATTAATTTTGATGCCACGAGCCTTTTACTGTTGAGCACTTTCTAATTTCATGTCAGTACAGATCTCACTGAGATCCGTGCCAAACATTACTGTGCAGATTCACTGAAGGTGCTGTTCAGGGATGTCCCTCCCGACAGTATGTTCAGTTTCCTGAAAGAGGTCAACCTGTTCTATAAATTATAGACCTCAAATATTCAGTCTTTCACTGACCACCTATGTCAAAGAAGTCTCATTTATACCCGATAGATTTTTAATATTTATTTACATCTTGTTTTAATGCGGGAATTTTTATGTTTTATAGGACCTGGCAGGAAAAGGGACTTTCATGAGCCGCGAATTAGCCTTTGTTGCTTGCGCGGCGTTAAGCCCTAAATAACTAACTAACTAACTAACTTCTTCATTTGATGTTGCGTGTATTATCGTTTCAAGTTTGTTTCTTATGTTCACTACACCTGTATTTCCCGCTCCGGATAATAAAGATTGATTTGACTTTGATTGATTTGATTAAAACTTGAGTTAGACAATGGCTTCAGTCAGTGTACAACAAAAGATCGTATTCTGTTCCAATCTAAGGTCCTTGGTATAACTACAACTGAGCGGGGATATTTACCAGTCCGGCAACACGCGTTGTACATGTAACATGACCACCACATGACACCACTTTAGGGGGTAATGTTAGTGTAAGCGCCAGTGCCGGGTAATTTACAACCGCTGTGTCTACGCTGGTTACATATTCTCCACTGCCTACAGACTGACATTGAGAACGGAGTATAGTACACATGGCGTCCTTGGCCAAACATCGGCACCGAGAACACTGATATTACGCATGCTCTAGTGAAGCCGGGACCCGTTTTCCGAACATGTAAATTCACAAGTGTTTTGGAACTGTTCTGGTGGTGTCGAGTTAACCAGCGTACTACGTGTATCACTTCGACTCGACAATGCACATATGCAGAGATAAACATCTAGCACTTACAGATACCACTACGTACATACACGTGAATCAAGTCAGCCTGGCGGCTACGATGAAAACCGCTCAGCATTACTCTCGGCGCACGGAGTACCATCCTGCCAAGACGGCGTTGTAGAAGATAATGGGCTCATTTGTTGCAGTATAGTACAAAACACTCAGCGATGAAGAACGCGTCGGTGCCGGTGACATAAAAAAAAAAGAAAAAAAAAAACAAAAAAAAAAACAGTCACGTACGTACAAGTACTGAGCTTGAAAACCACCGAAATCCTCGCGGCATCTGCATTTGCACATCAGACTTGGTTCCACATGACTGGCTTGGCGTCAGTTATACAAATTATTATATTGAACGTACTGGTCAGTTTAACGGGTCGGGGTGGTAACCTCAGCAATGGAGCTGTTTTGTCCCAGACTTGTTTGGGGGGCTTCAACTTGGAGACAGACAGCCGACAGAACGACACACAGCCGGAGAGATTTCCTTTATTTGAGAAGCTATAGGCGCAATGGCCCTGCTTCCCAATCTTGCCGTTGCGGCTACACAAAATCGAAACCACCGGCATCACAAACACCATGACCATGGCAGAGAAAATACAGAACATAAGAGAAAACAATACATCTAAAAAAAAAATGTTAAAATCAAATGAGAAAGAGTTCCAAATTTTACCTGGAACCTCCCCTTCAGTTCCCCACCCAGGCACTCAAAACTGACAACAACAATCGAAACGTGACCTGGGACACATAAAAGTGATCTGAGACCTCAGCTTTGATACTACGAGGAGACAGCATCGATATCGCTCTTATTCGGCAAATTTCTCCCGAATCGCCGCACCACCAGCAAAACCGCGCTGCGGGAGAACAGCACCAGAGTAAACAGGGGTTATCCATATCAGTGGTTTGAAGGTCCACGACTGAGGCGCCCTGAATCTGCGAGGGTGGGATGGGTGTTTGGGGGTTTAACGTCCTTTTCCACCACGTCATAGGGTGATATCAAAGACGGGGCAACGATGAAAAAGCCAGCACAAATATTTGGCCCCAGCCGGGATCGAACTCACGACCCCGGCGAGCATTAGAAGTCCAACGCTCTACCATTCGACCACCCCGGCTCCCCTTGAATCTGCGAAGAGCAGGAAATGATGGTGCGTCCAGACAGTTCGAGGCAGTGTGCGAACGTGCAAGGAAACTGATGGGAGGAAAGCTAAAACATCTAAAATCACTAAGAACACGTGTTTCTGTATTGCCGCCGGGGAGGTAGAGAGAGAGAGAGAGAGGGGGGGGGGGTAGGATCTTTAGTTTTGTTAGCTTTGCTGAGTAGCGGAAAGTCGAGTTAACAGTAACACTACTGATCCGTTTCCAACAGTAATTAAAGAGTCCGCCTACCAGTACTAACGCTCAGTTGGTGTAGTTCGTCCGTTAGGGGGTGCAAATGTATACCAGTCAATTCCGTCGATATTTCGACATAAACAGTCATCCACTAACGGGGGTAACTGCATCCCAGCACCGCGGGACTCGAGGGGGTGCAGATGTACTTCGGGCCAGTCTGGCGAGGTGAAGTCACGTGGCCGCCGGCTGATTTCGTTCAGTCTACGAACTTACTTTATGCGAACTGAATATCGACGGAATTGACTGGTTTACATTTGCGCCCACTAACGGGCGAATTACACACCAACTGAGCGGTACTAACCCCTAGAGGGATAAAACTGATTTGACAGGACTCGCCATGCATACGACTGTCTGAGAAAACGGACACAGTGGCACACATACACAGCGAGTGACTGCCCTGTATACTGCTGATGCAGCCAAACTACCTTGTGTCTTCACTCCCATTGCCAACGATGTGTTGACATTAAAACTGGGTCAGAATACTTGACTCCAATTCTCTGTTGCTAACTCAGTTTAAACGCCGGCTGCACCGCCGGTGACTGACACTGTCGTCTGCTGCAGTGTTTTGTTATCGCGCGTCACCACAGCGGACGCGCTAGTGTAAACAAGGATCTAAATTTATTGTCAAGATTTGGCCTTGTGGTTGGGTGTCCGTTAACGGGTTCTGAGGCACAGCAGTTTCGAATCCGCTCCTGTCTGGGTCGGCAAGAATTCACTGTTGTCTAGGGATTTTTCCTCACGGGATCGAGTCAAAATCAAGCCGGCGCAGACTCGTTTACGGTGCGTGTACAGAATTTCGGAGTGTTCTCTCCGGGTACTCGGGCTTCCTCCCCCTCTGCTTTAGAAATGTTAAGCCCACAAAAACAAAAACAAAAAATGCAATGCTAAATTCCGAAATTTAAATTGCTGAGCTGACCCTTCGCACCACGTGACTGTAATGTGTTCATGTCCAGCGTGTCAGAGAATGCGTGTGTTTCACGTAAGCGTGCGTGCGTCAGTGCTGGGTTCAGTTCGTGGCGTCTTACGCCAATTCAAGAAATTGGGCAAAGCGCCCACGCAATGAACAATTATTATTATTATTGTTATCACTGATTTGTAAAGTTTTATGTTTATTTTCACTCTGATTTTACTGAAATTTAAAGGGAAAGGGTTGGGTAAGGAAATGGGGTGCACATCGATCGACTGCGGTGAGGCGTTAGCTGGATTTGTATTTCTGAATAGTAGGCCTCGATACACTGTGATCTGGGCCAATAAAGGTACCTTGGGTGCATTAATTGCGGCCGGTGACAATGCAGTTTTGGTTCACTGTCCCAAAATTGGTACGACTGAGAGCACGTCACTCGAGCCGGCTGAAGGGGAAGGAAGGCAGGCTACCAGCATCCGTGAGTCGTCTCCATGATTCTAAACAACTGGAGCATCCATCCGGCCTGTCTCAAACTTGTACGCACGGACGGATGGCAGGAAGATCACAGATGGTCGCTCGTTACACAGATCAACTTGAATATGCCAACAGTGACTATGCCAACAGTGACTATGCCAACAGTGACTATGCCAACAGTGACTATGACAACAGTGACTATGCCAACAGTGACTATGCCAACAGTGAGTATGACAGCAATGACTATGGCAAAAGTGACTATGACAACAGTATGACAGCAGTGACTATGACAACAGTGACTGACAACAGTGACAATGACAACAGTGAGTATGACAGCAGTGACTATGACAACAGTGACTATGACAACAGTGACTATGACAACAGTGACTATGTCAACAGTGACTATGACAACAGTAACTATGGCAACAGTGACTATGGCAACAGTGACTATGACAACAGTGACTATGACAACAGTGACTATGGCAACAGTGACTATGACAACTTGAATGAGTCCAGTTTCATCAGTTTTTGCATTTCCGGCCTTTGCTAAATTGACTTCACCGGCACTGGGTAAAAATGAGCCGAAGTCGGTGTAGCGGGGGTGGTCACCACTGTGCCGCTCAGAACGCATCGCTAGAGGGTTCTTTGTGTTTATCAATTCAAGCCGAATGTGGCTGAATCTGACTGACTTAGAAAAACAGTTGGTGACCAGAACACACACACACACACACACACACACACACACACACACACACACACACACACACACCGGTTGTGGCTGACACACTGACGCACGTCAGTCATTGGAAGTCGGCCTAACACCTGATTAGCTTGTCAGTGAAGATGCAACTGAGACTCGGTGCGGATGTCCGTTGTCATCAAAGTTTAGCGTCGCCGGGTCCGTCAGTTACCGTCGGTGGCGGCTGATGATCTTTGCGTGTTCAGTTGTGCGGCGTTGCATACTAGTCAGTAGTTTAGTGTCCCTGTCCATGTCAGTGTGTGTGTGTGAGTGTGTGTGTGTGTGTGTGTGTGTGTGTGAGCGTGTGTGTGTGTGTGTGTGTGCGTGTGCGTGCGTGTGCGTGTGCGTGCGTGCGTGCGTGCGTGCGTGCGTGCGTGCGTGTGTGTGTGTGTGTGTGTGTGTGTGTGTGTGTGTGCGTGTGTGTGTGTGTGTGTGTGTGTGTGTGTGTGTGTGTGTGTGCGTGCGTGTGTGTGTGTGTGTGTGTGTGTGTGTGTGTGTGTGTGTGTGTGTGTGTGTGTGTAGTGCTCAATGCTATCAACAAACTGACTGAACCGACGGAGAGCCGTAAACCAAAACAAATATGACACATCATGCCACACTCATGACTTGAAAACTCTAACACACACACACACACACACACACACACACACACACACACACACACACACCGTGCACACACACACACACACACACACACACCGTGCACACACACACACACACACACACACACACACACCGTGCACACACACACACCGTGCACACACACACACACACACCGTGCACACACACACACACACACACACACACACACACACACCGTGCACACACACACACCGTGCACACACACACACACACACACACACACACACACACACACACACACACCGTGCACACACACACACACACACACACACACACACCGTGCACACACACACACCGTGCACACACACACACACACACAAGTATTAATTGTAGCCTATACATACCAGTCTCCATCCGCCGAGTAATCTTCTCGAACAGTAGCCCACTGTCTCTCTGACAAGTACGGCCCCCAACGTTTCCAGTTCTTCGTACGAAGCCTGTCCTCCTTCAGACGTTTACGTTCAGCAGCCATAGTCGCGCAGATCCTCCCCCCCAACTAAAACGTCAGACACAAACACAGCTGAGCTCGGAACATCCCTCCAACCACGAGAACCTGAGACGCAAGTGACAGAACAAACTTGTCAGTTGGACAAGTTGGACAGTTGGAAGCACAAACTACCTCTGCTTTGCAACTCCAAAGTTAGTGCACTCGTCCAGTCAGTGGTACAAAAGCTTCCAGGCAAAAACGTCCGAAATCTCAGCAGCAGTGATTTCGTGCTAGACTGTTTCTCTGCGTGAACCAACACATATTTACAGGTTTCGCACACGTGTTTCCTCGAGCTGACAGATATTAATAGCAGTCGAGTCCACTAAACCACAAGGGGTGGGCAGGGTTACCGCAAAACACATGTTTCCTGATTGTCTCGCGAACGACACAACCACCTTCACCATAAATTGCACAGGCCAACACAACACCGGTCTCACAGTCATACCGGCACCCCTCAGTTACAAACAAACCCGCGGTTATCTAACCAGAACTGGGTCAGGCAAAGCTGTTTCCCTATCACCAGCGGAACGGAAATGGGTCACACCATGTAAGCAAATCCGCTTGCACTTACTTTGCTAGCTCCCAGCCCCCAATGACCTTCTACGCCGCACTTTTTATTTTTTCTTCTCTCTCTTCCAAGCAACCTGCCATTCAGCCGGGTGAAATGCGTTGAAAGCGACGAAGTAGTGCGCACGACCGAGTTCTCAGTATGAGTGTTTGTTAGTATGCACGGCCGGTATCAGTTATTCTTTGTCACTTGTTTACACTGACATCATGGCCTGGGCCCGGCATGGATGTCACTGGGCATGATGTTACACAAAAAACAACAACAACAACAACAACAACTGAAAAACAGGCTGGCGATTCAGTTTGGGAAGTCGGTTAAACTGACTTCGATTTTTACATGTTCCTGTCGCGTGTTGGTCACATCTGCTCCGCATTGCGCCTGCAGTGCAAACTTGATTAGAGTGATACCTGTCTAAAACGACAACCCGGCAGCCGCCACTGATGGGGCCAGTCACTGAACTCAGAGGGGGTCAGCTCCGTAGACTATGCGGTTCCCGCAGGTCTATGTCCCCTCTCCCATCAGTCCCCCGCTCCAGGTTTATGCCCCCTCCATCCCCCCCACGTCTATGTCTCCCCAGGTCAATGTTCCCCCAGGTCTCTGTTCCTTCTAAGTTATTACATGCTTCAGTTAGAGTTTAGTTCAAGTTGACGGTTACGGTTAGCGTTAGTTTGTTTTTTAACTCTCTCTATGCCGGCTGAGAGTCTTCCTAGTAGCATACCAACAGATTGTTGCATCCCTTCGACTGGAAGAACCGCAGTTCCGCACTTTCAAAGTATTGTTGTCATTACTGCCCCCCAAAACAAACAAACAAACAAACCAAAACAACTAAAACAAACACAAACAAACAAACAAACAAAAAACAAACAAACCCCAAAACAAAACAAAAGAAAAGAAAACTTGAAATTGACAAGAAACGGTTCGAAGCTCAGCCAGCCAGCTGAGTGAGTGACAGCAACCCGGTGACTGACGACTCGTTTTCCGTTCGCCTGTCGCCTTTTGTTGGCTTCGTACACTGAGACTGCTGCAACATGGCGCCGGGTGGCCGCTGAAACAGGTTTGACTGTAGGTCGTGAACTTGCCAGCCAGGGTTTTTATCTCAGTCTGCCATGCACTGAGTTTCATGAGTTTGTCTTCCTCTCTCACGTCAAGTTGAAGTTGTATACATACTTGATATCCTCTCTACTGAACTCGTATTTTCACCGCTATAACTTTACAGCATGGTCAAGGTACAAACATTACGCGAAGAGAAGGCTGGGTACATGCGGTCACAGTGACTCCGCAGGGCCGCTCAGCCGCGAATTAGTCTTTGTGGCTTGCGCGGCTTTAAGCCCTAAAAACTCACTCACCCGCAGGGCCGCCTTCTAGTTCTACTAGTATTACGGAATATGCGTTTCGTCAGTGGTGCTCTATAGGTACGGCTAGCCAGGCTCAGCCGGTAAGTGTCAAGACACAAACGTCTCATGCTCGGCTAGTAAGCCAGTGTACTTGAAGTTTTGTTTTCTTCTTCTTTTTGTTGGTATTATTTAACTTAATTAGACCGCCCTGCGAGTGGTTCGTGAGTGCGTGGATGTCAGTCCGTGTGTGCGGCGTGTACTGACGTGTGTCACAGTGTGTGTGTGTGTGTGTGTGTGTGCCCGCCACGTTTTCGTGGCCGACTGGAGCCAAGGGGTAGTATTTCTGTCAAACAGCATTTCTCTCTCACTCTCTCTCTCTCTGAGTGTGTGTGTGTGTGTGTGTGCGCGCGCGCGTGCGTACGTCAGTGCGTGTGTGTGTGTGTGCGCGCGCACGGAAGCGTCGACTGGCTATAATTACTCCACCTATAACTGATTGTCCTACACCTCCGTTATACATTGTACCTGATTCCGCCTACCATCGAGATTCGCGGGCAGATCGACACAGCTCCCGTTACCAGCACCAGTCGTCTGATGCGAAAAGTAAATTTGTCTTGTCAAGATAGCGGCTAGGCAGGTGAGTGCAGATAAGAGGGGGGGGGGGGGGGGGAAGGTTTGTAACACTTCTTACTCTCTTAGCGCCCAACACACAGGGGGAAAAGGAAGATGGCGGAAGTTTTACTGCAGCCACTTCGGTTGAAAAGTTTTGACAACCATTGCTCTTTGGTACTGGGATCTTCCTCTTGCCGTGAAAGGGGTATTCATTGAGCAACGAAAAAAAAAGAAGAACGAACGGACGAACGAACGAAACTTTATTTTATAAGGATAAAAGATTAGGTGCGCAGACCTTTTTTTAGATCTTGTCCTTGTTAAGCTACAAATACTAGGAAAAGTGCAGCTATTTCTTCACACACACACACACACACACACACACACACACACACACACACTGACACACACACACACACACACACACACACACACACACACACACACACACACACACACACACACACAAAATTAGCGTAGATAAACATAAACAAGAAAAGCATGACATCAATGAATGTGTCAGATACTAAATAAAGTACGCCGGAACGTGACCATTACAAGGTATTTACTACATGTAGATACTTCAATAGTCTGGCTTTGAAAGTTTTAACCGATGGCGCTGATGTGATGTGTTTTGGGAGTATATTCCACATGTGTGCCCCTGAGTAAGAAAGGGAGAGAGAGAGAGAAAGAGAGAGGGGGGGGGGGGTAAAGATACCTGTTTGAAATATGAATGCCAGTGTGCACGCGCCGTCTTTTTACGTCATAGTCGTGTGTCACGTTATTATCCACGTTTAGTAGGACTTCTTAAAAAAGGACTTCGCTCAGCAGCGCAACCCATTTACATGTGAATTAGGCACGTTAGGGGATACCATTGGTTGACTAATCGCAGCGAATTAGCTGCGAGCGGCCTCTGCCGTGTGAGCCAAATATACATGTTCTTATTTGAGATCGTCATTATGTGTTTGTCACTTTTATGAAAATCCCCAAACACAGACACCCCCCCCCCCCCCCCAGGTCTCTAGGCCAGAACCAACCGAGAAATAAAATGTGCATACAGGTGACAGCTCACATTTCATACACGTCATTTCACCTGAGAGCAATTCTCGTCAAAACTGTTGAATCCTAGTAGCACCAGAAACACTCCGCCATTTTTGACTACCCCCCCCCCCCCCCCCCCGCAAACTGCCGTGAAGGCAGCCGGTAAATTTGTTGCTGTTGGATCAGCGCCGATAGGACCTGTGTAAGAGTTGCATCAGTTTTTGGCATGGGCGAGACAGCACTTGAAAGGGGGTGGAGGTGGGGGGGGGGGAGGAGGAGGCTGTAGTTGTCAGTTCTCTGCGCTGGTTAGTTGGGGTGTTTAGTGAAAGTTTGTTATTGTGCTTTTCTAAGCAGTGCTAAACATGTAGGTATTTATTTGTTGTCAGTTTCCTTTTTGTCCTTGTTTTAATTCACAGAGTTGCACACACACACACCCGCACGCACGCACGCATGCACACAGAGTATCACTGACACCATACACAAAAATATCTTTACTATGCACAGCAGCAAATTACCCAGGCCGGCCATCACTGACAAAAAAGCACGTCTTGACTTTTTTACGGTGTGTGTGTGTGTGTGTGTGTGTGTGTGTGTGTTAGCCAGGGTGTGTGTGTGTGTGTGTGTGTGTGTGTGTGTGTGTGTGTGTGTGTGTGTGTGACGTGCGAGAGAGAGAGAACGAACTTGAACACTGAAACGAACGAAACTGTATTTTACAAGGAGAGAGAGAGAGAGAGAGAGAGAGAGAGAGAGAGAGAGATTTACGACACAATAAGCTTCACAGTAACCCCCCCACACTGCATGAAGCGTCGCCCTCGTATATTCCTTGTCACTACACACCCGGAGTACACTAACGTGTAACGCCCGTGGATATCTCATGACTGCGACGGTCACAGCGACCAGGGTATACAAGCAACGCGCAACTGACGAAATACAAGTCACAACATGTGGCCGTGAACGTATAGATGCAAACTGTTACACAAGGGAATACTGACTCCGACGTTTCAACCACTGATGTAAAGCATGGCTTCTTTGATCAGTCTGAAACTTACCAACAACGCTCCACAGAGGGAAAAGTCTGAAAGTAGCGACACACAGCTGAACCGTAAGTCACACTGCCTAGATTATACCTGCTGTACACTCTCACGGCTACAGCTATATGAAGATACTATGAAAAGGATAGGATCACAACTCTATGATGACGCTGTGAAAAACCTTTCATCAAATGCGCTTATTCGGTATGTCAGAATCAGTCACTTGGGACACAATATAGCATCTGAAACCATTGTGGCGACTCTGGCTGGCGTGTAAGTTGTTTCACTTACGCAGAAGCGTCCCGCGTGTTGAGCAGACGTCAGTCATTTGATTGCGATGAACACCAGCTAGACAGCGCTGATTGGTGGGTATTTTTAGCGACTTGGTCGTATAGACGTGTAGTACTGGGCCGCGTTTCTTACGGAAAGGCGCTCGCGGGCGCTTGCGGAGGTCGCTTTGCCTCGTTGGGAAACGGCCAATTAGAACCAGGGCGCTTTCAAAATGGCGGCGGAATCACGAACACGGTTGTTGGCAAGGCTGAAAAGGAAGCAGAAAACTCTAGTGCTCGCAGCTATCAGTCATCTTTTGAGCGCAGAAGACGACGTTTTTGAGGAGGAGCAATAATTACTGGCTTGGAGCATGATATACCGCTAGTATGCATGTTCTGCTCGATGCAAAACGGAGACGTAAGGCACCATTACGTACTCACTTTGACCACTCCTTCCCCACAAACACGCACAACATATCCCTGAATGACTGGCGACCACGGCCCGGTGCAATTAGCTCAAATCATTTTCGTATACTATTCTGCACAATTACAAGTTGGGACAGAAGGTCTCCATCCACCCGCAAATTCATTTTAAGCCATTTCTTAGTTCCACTTCAACGAAGCCTTCGGTGGGCGCCGCCATCTTTGTTTACATAGAAACTGACCACGTGACCTTTTGCTCGCGGCAAACTAGCTTCAGACTTCGCGCGCGGGCGCTTTTTCCGCCCGCCGCGGGCAAGGTGCCTATAGACGGTTTCATAGGAAAGCGCCCCGGAACGTTTCGAAGCGCTCGCCTTAAGAAACGCGGCCCAGGTCACAGTAGAGAAGCGTTAGGCCAAAGAAAGGCACATTTCTCTACTACACGTATTAGAAGCCGCAAAGTCACCAATATTGTCTCTGAGGTCAAAAGGAACATCTATTCATTTGGCAAACAGCCTCAGGGCTTTGCAAGCGGCAGTTTTTGCCCATGAGAATTCATTACGAACATCAGTAGAGACTTTAAGACCGCTGTTATTTTCATTCTCTGTAGAAGAAAACAGACCAAGCCACACTCCTTATGAACAACAGACAGGTGAACCAAGCCCAGAACTGCTGGTGGAGGTCGACGGCAAGGACTCACATGGCGACGGAGTCACCAGCAGCGGTGCTGAAAGCGGGCCCCAACTATCTGTGCGGCGCTATCGCGGGCAGTGTCTACAGCCTGGAAGAGCCGTGCGACTGATCAAACTGACAACCTACGTCCTGCTAACTTGTGCTTACTTCGTCTACTTCACGCTCGCTTTAGTGAGAAGATAGTAATAGTGATGATGATGATGATGATGATGATGATGACGATTTTTTTTTTTTTTTTTTTGGGGGGGGGGGAGTTTAACATTCTTTTCCACCACATAAGGGTGATATCAAAGACGGGGCAGCGATGAAAAAGGCCAGCACAAATATTTGGCCCAAGCCGGGATACGAACTCACGACCCGAGCATTAGAAGTCCAACGCTCTACCATTCGGCCACCCCGGCTCCCCGATCATGATTATGAGGATGATGATGATAATAATAATAATAATATGATGATGGTGATGATAATGATAACAGTAATAATAATTATGTGTATTGATAATAGGGGCTTTGTCCTAATTGGTAGGCTCAAAGTGCCGCGAACTGAACCCAACATGCACGCTCACATGAATCTCGCACATTCACTTAAACACCAGGCATTATCATTATCGTTAGTAGTAGTACCACTATAAGCCAAACAAGCAGACGAAAACCTGAATGATAAAGAATTTAATTTATTTGACATAAAACTTCGAAGACGAACAAACAAATGAGGATACACAATGACATAAAAACTGAAAAAGAAAGAAAACATCTCCAATTTTTGTTAAAAATGAACGAAATGAATAAAAAATAAAACTTGGTTTAAAACTGTCCACAACCTTATTGCTCACACAGCATGATATTCATGTTCACTAAAAAATATCGCCCACCAATAAAATTTGTCCCGGATCAACAGTACAAACATCAACGGACACACTCCTAGCCCAATTATTTGTGCATTCGGCAATAATTATGCAAATGATATGCTAACGCTGTTGTTCACAATAATGCTCAGTTGGTACAGTTCGCCCGCTGGTGGGGCGGGGGGGGGGGGGAGGTGCAAATGTATACCGGTCATTTGCAAGAGGAGCAAGTGTACACCAGCTCTCCATTCTTCAGTCCGGTCAGCTCTCGCGATATTAGGCAGATTTAGTAGGACTTCGTAAGGAGGACTTCGCTGAGTAGCGTAACCCATTTACATGTAAATTAGGCTCACACGGAAGAGGCCGCGAGCGACTAACGCGCTGCGATTAGCTAATGGCACCCGTAACGTGCCTAATTTACATGCAAATGGGTTACGCTGCTCAACGAAGTCCTCCGTACGAAATCCTACTAAATCTGCCTTGCCGCGCTAGTTTTCCTTAAAACGCTGGATTCCCTAGAGAGCGGAACGGTTACAAGGGAGTGGGGGGGGGGGGGGGGGGGAGGTTGGGGGTTTAACGTCCTTTTCCACCACATAGGGTGATATCAAAGACGGGGCAACGATGAAAAAGCCAGCACAAATATTTGGCCCCAGCCGGGATCGAACTCAAGACCCGAGCATTAGAAGTCCAACGCTCTACCATTGGACCACCCCGGCTCCCCGGAACGGTTACAAATTATGCAAGGTACTAAGGTACTATACATGCACATTTACCTTCACTCTCTGATGGCTACATTCGTTTAATGCTTTCGTTTAAGTTTCATCCGTAAAACAAAGTTAGCCGGCTGTCACGTGACGTCAACTCGCGAAACCCAAATCCAGGATACTGTGACATTTTGCACCCCGTCCCGCGCAGCTGGTACACATTTGCTTCCCCCTAACAGGCGAACTATACCAAATGAGCCACTATTTTGTACCGTTTTTGTTAGAACTCTTGTCTTTTTTTTTTTTTTTTTTTTCTTGGCATGGAACTTTCAACGAGCTATTCCTGTCCTCTGCTTGACTGTGGTGGTGGTTTCCCGTTTTGCATGGCGTCATTTGTCGTCCACTGAACGATTCACGAATCTACGTCACACACTCTGTGACCCTTGCCTGAAAGCCGCGTCAGAATTGTTGGCACGCCCTCCGATCAGGACGTACGTACTTTGGCCTACTGCACGGTAACGCTTTGCGCGTGTGACGTATTGCATAATTATTAATCCCTTCCGTTTCTGAAGTATTGAATTAAAAAAAAAATCAGTTTACCCGATTTATCATCATTAAAGAAACAACAACAAACAAGCAAAAGAAACAAAAGGTAGCACTAGCCTAGAAATGTTCATGATTAACTGAAGTCATCCCTCTAGCTTTGCCTCCATCACACATACCTGTCGGACAGTACAAAATTAACACGCGCAAATTTTCGAAAAAAGTTTAAAAAATGAAGTATTGAATATTAACTCCTCGCGTGTTTGACGTTTTCCAATGAACTCCTTGATTATGTGATATATTGTATAATAACCCCTTGGACTGTGTGGTGACGTATTGCATATTAACCCATTGCGGGCGGCCGGCTCACGGTCCTGCTACCTAATAACGACACTTAGGTTCTTGTCAAAAGAAACAATTATACAGCATAAAGACATATATACTAAAGACGTTATACTATATTTACTACTGTACACCATTTACATTTACAGTAAAACACAGAATCAATAATAATAATAATAAAGCCATAAGTGTCCAAATTTCTGTTCTTGATTACTTTTCAAAGCGCTAAACTAAGGCTGGTTTTGAGGCTCCACTTGGCACAAAATGTGATGCAACACACACACACACACACACACACACACACACACACACACACACACACACACACACACACACACACACACACACACACACTACAATCCCCTAAAGACAGAGTCATTTCCGTAAAATTCGCCAACCAGCAAAATGAGACTGTGTTGAGATTCTCAGTTGCAGGGATTCACTTTTTTTTTTGGAGACGCTGCGCATAAACTTGTTAACTCTCTCTATGCGAAGGTCGACATTTGGGGCCTTCACGTTCACAACGCTTGGCTGCATACGTCCGATGTATGGGATCGCCAACTTTCTATTTTTCCCTCAGTCAAGACACCATAAGTACGGAATTGATTAGCGCTTCCAAAACTAGTTTCTACCAGTCAAAGGGAAGCTAGGGTGTTTGGGAGCTTAAGATTCTTTACCACCACAAGTCAAAGGGAAGTAACCATCTGTTAGTCTGCTGCCGGAGAAACCTCTCAGCACAGAAAGAGTTAATTTCATCAAGGACACAATGTATGTTAATTGCATACTTTTATTTTTTTTAAATTTCAACTCATTTCGACTTCAGGCTATGTTACGGTGTGTCTGTTGGCGCTATGATTACCTACTGTGTTGCGGTCAACTGGCCACGGAAGGAGAATCTTCTGTCACTGGCGGGACTGGCCGTACTACTCGGCTTCTCCTGGGCCATATCACGTGACCGGAAGAACGTAAGTACTACTTTAAAGATGCATACACTACGACTGATAGACTTCACGGTTCAAACAAGGCAGCCGTTGTCTTGGAACAACATTTCTGCTCGTAAGTGCGAGCATATGCTCTATCTGGTCTTTTTATTTTTTTTTGATCGGGGGCCGTGATGGCAGAGCGTTGGTGGAGGAGGGGACCGGGGTGTTTATTTGGGAGTTTAACGTCCTTTTCCACCACCTACAGGTGATATCAAAGACAAAGGGCAGCGAGAAAAGACCAGCTAAAAAAATATTTCGCCCGAGCCGGGATTTGGCAGCATGTTGAACTTTAAATGCTGAGCGGCAGTGAGTTCGAATCCCGGCTGGGGCCAAATATTTACGCTGGCTGTCTTCTTGTTTCCCCGTCTTTGATATCACCCATACGTGGTGGAAAAGCTTCGAATATAGAATTATATCAGTTTCTGAGTGGTTTTATATTTTAAGAGCGTGACTGATTTGGACTTAAACGGATGTGTATCTGTTTGTGTGTGTGTGTCCGAAATTAGATTTACTTGTGTGCGTGACTGAGGCTTCTGTTAGTGCAAGTTTTATTTGATATTATTATGTCTTATTAGTATTTTTTATGGTGGCCTATAATTTCCCTTCCGGGATTAATAAAGTAATTTGAATTTGAATTGAAATACCCACTAACCCTTATTTTTTGATAAGTGCATCTCTGAATGATATGATAAGGCAAAGTTTTTGGACTTTTTTTAAACTCCCGTTGTAGTGGATACATTCACATATGGACACTTACTGCACACACGATGCAGTTCTGAGTGAAACAGCATTGGGACAAAGGCGAGCTAAATATGAGCGATTTTAACTCCATGATCCACCCAAGCCCAAGTCGCACAGCCGTGAGGATACAGGCTAGAACCTAGCCCGAATAATCCAACTCAAAAGGAGGTGCCCTGTGTGCTGCTCAAACCAACAGCGCGTGATTCTCCGCCGGGCTGAGGCTGAAGTGAATAGACCAGAGTAATGAGCAAGCACAACTCAAAGTAGTAACACAGCCAGAGGATATTAAATTTTCAGAATTATTATACCACTCGACCACTATTACAGGTCATGGTTTTAAAAATCCGTGCTTCACCATGCGTGGTTTAACATTGTACCCGTAAAACTCACGTGCGAGAATTACGGGTGCTCCTAAAAAGTGCACAAGCCCTACCCCGAGCAATGTTCCAGAAGCGTGTTCTGGCTACAGGATTTACGTCACGACATGACGCGAAAAGCGACAAAAGAATAATATACGTCACGACATGACGAGGTTCGGCCTCGTACGGGAATGCTTTGCTAGTCACTGGATGTGAAATTGCTGATCTTTTGCTGAGCTAAAAAAAAAAAGAAGTAAGAAAACAGAGAGCAAAAGTGTGAATTATGACTTTCCATAACCCACTCAGTGGTTTACGCGGTCACAAAAACACTCTCCAGTTAGGTCATCAGTCAAAGACACGCAGTGCACCATTTCAAACATTTGGAGCTCATATGTCACGGCCGGCGCATAGTTATTTTGCTACCCTTCAGGGGTAAACTTTTAATTTGCTTTGCTCAGCTTAAACAAAAAAAATCGCACAGAAACATCTCTGAGAAGTAGTTTGCTAGTGCACTTTTGAATGCCAATATATAAGCATATGCTTTGAATGATATTCTTAACATCAAGCACTTTAAGCTGCTCTACGCATGATTCCCTCACAAATTCGCGCAGAATTTTGAAGGAATACAACAGTAAATGGTCACCCTACCAGCAAAACAAAATGTCGCAGAAAATGCATGCGACTAGAGGTAAGAGTCTGAATGCTCGTGGTATAAACAGCTTACATGATTAGTTTGAGTGGTTTACCACGAAAGAAACCACTCTGTTTCATTTTTTTTTTTTTGGTCATAGCTACCTCACCGGAGGCTCGGTAGCTACGGCCAAAAAAAAAAAAAAAAAAAATGAAACATCGAGTGGTTTCTTTCGTGGTAAACCACTCAACTAATCACGTAAGTCAGCACAATGTCATACAACCGTAAGGAGTTATTATTAGCCAGCACAATTTTCAACTCACATCTTCCAAAATGTCTAAGTACTCTGAAAACATGATATAGTTACGAACAATAGTAGGCACTGGAAGGGAGCGAACTCTTTCTCGTCGTCCAGGGCGACAACCCACGACGTGCGCCACAGTGAGCCGACAGAGGTGCAGCAGGCTGGCCGGGTTGGCGGCCGCGTTGTCCAGATACTGTAGGATGTCCTGCTGACTCTGACGTTGCAACTGGGCTCTGATGCCCTGGTCATTCCGCAGGAGATGCAGTTCGCTGTTGGAACAGCATCCGGACATGTGCAGCAGTTGAACGACAGGCAGCTCACCATTCCGCAAGGCACGCCTCATGGGAGAGTTGGGACTGTCTTGCAATAACCTCTGGTGAGGAGAAACCCCGGCGCTGATAACCAAAGCCACCATTTCTTCTCCGTTGTCTGAATTTACGGCGCGAGACAAGGCTGACACGTCCGGAAATATGGACAACACGTCAACTCTTTCAATAAACAGCCTTCCAAACGTGTCGGTGAGGTGTCCAACTCGTATTGCGGATCCAAAGATGTCTGCCAAGACATCCTCCTTCCCTGAGCATTTCCCAAAGAGGACTGTCACGAGGTCCCATTGAGCAGCTCTGCTGCTTCTCTAATGGTGTAGTCGATCAGATCCTGGTCGGAGCACGTCTCCATTATTGATGCCACGGTTACCCAACCACCAAGATAGACCTCCAGATAAACCACCCAGTTTCTCAGTCCCTTCTCTTCACACAGTGTAACAAGATCATCCGGATGACCCAAAAACGCATCTAGCACGTCGTCAAAATATGTACCCGGCTCTAGAAACTTCAAGAAATTCGCTGCCATGTCCCACTGACGTAGATTGGCTGCTATGTGGTAAGCAGCTTGTTTGAAACCCGAACAAATAGTTTCTGCGTGATTTTCTAATTCCGCATACGCAACGGACAACTCTTTCGACAACAAGCGGAGAAATAGAGACACATTTGTATATGACCGTTCTGCGCACCATTCCGCGAGAGCCGATCCTTCGAAAGTGTCTGGAGCTTCGTGCAGCAGTTCTGAAACATCAAATTGGTCGTTTTTGCATGTTTCCTCTAAAATAGGAGCGGCACGTTTCCGTGATGTCAGTGAGTCAAAAATGTTTTCCAGAATCTGCAAAAACTGTCCGACTGAAATACACACGGCACCATCAAAAATAATATTTTTGATGAAGTTCCACTTTCGAGCCTCGATGGCTTGTTCGATGGCGACATTTACAATGTACAAGTCGTTGAGTGACGCATGGCTCCGACATAACGCCTCAACAAACTTACATCGGCGTGATTCGAAAGCTCTACGGATCAACGACTGAACGACATCAGACCAGTGTGTCATTTGCAAAGCGTTCCAGAGCCTGACGAAGTCATCTAACTGACGGTTTCGGATCGCTGTCTGAAGCACTCGCCTCACAAGCCTTTTGCCGATCGCCAATGCGTCAAACCGGAGACAAACCTCCACAACTCCCTGCCACAGTTTGAGACATAAGCAAGTCTTCACTGTAAATCTGACATCCCTCTTCTTCACGTTGACCCCCGCGTCCAACAGTTTCAGCGCCCAGCTCCACTCCCCCTGCCTGACTACACCAAGAAACGCTCTCCGGCGTTCGCTCTGCTCTGTGACATCTTTGCTGGCCATCTGAACCACGAGATGCCAGATGCCACGCCTGGTGGCCCGCCGCAGCGCAAACCGACGCGAGTTCTTGCTGACAAATTCTTCTTCGTAAAGTTGTAGCGTGGACGTCCACAGATCATGTGTTGCAGCCACAAGAAGAGCCAGGTCCCCCTCTTGCAGATACAGGTACAAACACAATAAGGAGGCGTCGACCATTGACCAGTGCTCTTTGAGACAGAGATGTTTAAAGACCCTCAGGCCGTTCCTGGTGCTTCTGATGAGCGTATGCAGGAAGTCGTGGTGGCGTCCATTCACGGCCACTGCCATCGCCTCTCTCACGGTTTGGTCGGAAGCTCGCTGATACTGGAGAACCTCCTTGAAGGCTTCCCATTGTCTGAACGCCAAGGCCGCACTGAAAACGTCCTTGCTTTCCTCCTTCGACAAACATCGCCCTTGCCGCACCATCTCCACGATAAGTTGCCATTTCTTCTTTATGAATACTTCGAACACGATCCACTGTGAGTTTACGGAGTTGACGCCTTGTCGAAGCAGCTCCACGGCACAGTCAAAATGTCCCAAGGAAATCGCCTCGTTGCAGAGGAAGTCCCTCTGGTCATTCGTGAGGAGTTCAAGTTTGAGGAGGTGTCTCACGCAGCTCCACTGACAACGGTTTACTGCCTCTCTCAGGGCGAGATCAGTCAGCTCAGGTCGGTTACAGGACTTGACTAACTTCGGCACGTTCTCCCACTGGAATTGTGCCAATGCCTCTTTTACAACGAGTTGAGACTGGTCAGAACTGATACCTAGCTGGGCCAAAACGAGGACGCATCTCCACTGACCGCGCTTAACAGCCTCATTAAGGACCGTGTCCCTACACTGAGGCGAGACGCCCTCTTGCACGATCTGTGTGACACGTTCCCATCGTCCGTCCTGGACGGCTTCAAGCAGTTCGGCCTCCCGCCTTTGGACGCTGTTGTCCTGGTGGTTGTTGTGTACCACGTGATCTCCCTGGTTCTGAAGAAGGTGGGCTGGATCTGTAGCTTCCTCCATGGTATGAGTCGTGTTATCGTGTGTCCAGATGGCATTTACTGGCTCCGTCGTATGGTTGTATGTGAGTGAGTTGTAAGTGTAGACTCGGGGAAGGCTGAGGAGTGTCCGGTATCTGAAACACACACGTACGTACGTTGATGAACTCCATACTATAGTTGCTACAAATCGGGATTAGAATATTTCCCGGACGCATATGACCCCCCCCCCCCAACACACACACACACACACTGAAACAAGAACGAAGAAAAAGAACAGAAAGAACAACAACAACATCAACAACAACAAGACCCCACCAGAACAACACTTAAAACCAAAACAAAAAAGTACAAAAAACAAACAAAACACCCATTCCCCTCCCACCAAAAAAATAACCAAACCAAACCAAAACAAACAAACAAACAAACAAACAAACAAACAAACAAACAAACAACCCACTCACTGAACACAAACAAGCGGAAACAGGCCAACTGACAAGCATTAAAAACTCAAACCACACAGAAAAGACACTAAGAGAATTTAGCACACGAAACACCAAAAACAACCGCCACCATCACCAGCACCACTCACACAAAAAGAAACACGAAATAGCTATGGCTTGTCACACACTGTCTCAGCAACTGTATGACAAAAGTGGGTGAGGAATACAGGCAGTTACTTTCGTGAATCGCCTCTGCCAGTGTACATGTAGGGAGATACAAGGGTGGGTGGGTGTTTGGGGGTTTAACGTCCTTTTCCACCACATAGGGTGATGTCAAAGACGGGGGGCAACGATGAAAAAGCCAGCACAAATATTTGGCCCCAGCCGGGATCGAACTCACGACCCGAGCATTAGAAGTCCAACGCTCTACCATTCGACCACCCCGGCTCCCCGTAGGGAGATACAAAAAGGAATGTACTGAGGGCCCAAGGAATGTGTCACTGTAGTAAATCTTGATCTATTTAGAATCAGTTTTCTGTGTTCACCATGAACAACAGTTGCTGAAAGGTTGATAACGTTTGACGGTTTGTGTAAACTCTAAACATTTTGACACTCAAAGAAAGAAGCTGATTGGTCAGATGTTTACCGATGCACACACCATGGAACTAGGTCAGTGTGTGACAAGCCATAGTTATTTCAATAATAGTTTGCAATAATAGACCCATACGTGGATTTATTACACAGCAAATGCTATATTTAGCCGTAGGTTTACTCGTGCTGAGGGGGGAGTCGGGGTGGCCGAATGGTAGAGCGCTGGACTTTCAATGCTCGGGTGGTGAGTTCGAATCCCGGCTGGGGCCAAATACTTGTGCTGGCCTTTTTCTCGTTGCCCCGTCTTTGACATCACCCTTTTGTGGTGGAAAAGGACGTTAAAGTCCCAAACACACACCCACCCACCCCTACTCGTGCTGAGTATAAAATAATGCAGAATAAAATCTTGAAACTCTTTCACGCTCCACTGAATCAGGTATTATGAACATTTCAACGAACAGTACAATCTTTTCCAGTGTGGTCACTGCTACGTGGTGTAGTCCTCAGTATAGTTTGTGACGCTACCACTGATACGCTGATCTTCGTACTGCTTCAGTGTCAGCACGGTTTAACTGACCACACCCTTGTCAGTAGGGTTAACTGTACGTTTTGATTAGTTTGTGAATTTCATCAAACAAGCTCCAGCCTTTCCAGAAATATGAGAGAGAGAGAGAGAGAGAGAGAGAGAGAGAGAGAGATTAAAGATCGGTTATTGCGTAGGCATTCTGCCCATTTGCATAAGGGTGCGTGGGTGGGTGTGCTGTTTAGGATTTTAACGTCCTTTTCCACCACGTAAGGGTGATATCAAAGACGGGGCAACGAGAAAAGGGCCAGCACAAATATTTCGCCCCAGCCGGGATTCGAACTCACGACCCGAGCATTGAGAGTCCAACGCTCTACCATTCGGCTATCCCGGTTCCCCCCATTTGCATGGGAATAGGGGGACGGGGCTGACAACAAAGATCCACAGAAAGGCGTAATAACGGAATTTTCCAACTAGGCAAAAATTAACATGGATATCGTAAAAACAAGACGTGGGTGCAACACATCAGTGAAAAGACTCCTGTCTCAGACAAGATTTTTTTTTTCCTTTTAAATTAATCATTTGATTCCCAAGCATATCATGTATCTGTTACAGTCAAAGCTGGAAATTAGTCATTCTCCGGGAATGCCTGAAATTTCAGTCATTCCCAAGAAATTCCTGTTTTGATCGGGCATTGCCGTGGTGTTTTTCTGGCTTCACCTCCATTCAAAGTTGCCTTCAATTCCAGTAGGATTTCCTGGTACTTCGTTTTTTATTGTAAGAGGTAGTTTGGTTTTGTCGGAATGTTTCTTCAGCCATGTTCAAACTTTCAGGCATTCCCGGAGAATGACTAATTTCCAGCTTTGACTGTAACATATCCACCAAATCTCAGCACACAGGTGGACTGTCACATTAGAAGCACAGTGCTGTCAGCGAGGGTGGGTGGGTGTTTGGGGGTTTAACGTCCTTTTCCACCACATACGGGTGATATCAAAGACGGGGCAACGATGAAAAAGCCAGCACAAATATTTGGCCCCAGCCGGGATCGAACTCACGACCCGAGCATTAGAAGTCCAACGCTCTACCATTCGACCACCCCGGCTCCCCGTGCTGTCAGCGTAATGCTGTGCAAGTGCCACAAGAACATTCGAGAATCTCACTAGCTCGCCACACGCAGTCTCAAACTTCTGTCGGTCTGTCTCGTTCCATCTGTAAAATAATGTTTGACACCAGATCACGGTCGTAACAGTGGCATCTTTTCCCTGTCTTGCTTTAGGAACCAACGCGTGACACACTGATCTTCACAGTCATACGGGGAGCCGGGGTGGTCGAATGGTAGAGCGTTGGACTTCTAATGCTCGGGTCGTGAGTTCGATCCCGGCTGGGGCCAAATATTTGTGCTGGCTTTTTCATCGTTGCCCCGTCTTTGATATCACCCGTATGTGGTGGAAAAGGACGTTAAACCCCCAAACACCCACCCACCCACCCACAGTCATACACAACCAGATCATCACTCTCCGTTATCAGTATACGAGTCCGTTTTCTGCACGTCCCACGGGGAGCCGGGGTGGCCGAATGGTAGAGCGTTGGACTTCTGATGCTCGGGTCGTGAGTTCGTATCCCGGCTGGGGCCAAATATTTGTGCTGGCTGTTTCATCGTTGCCCCGTCTTTGATATCACCCGTATGTGGTGGAAAAGGACGTTAAACCCCCAAACCCCCACCCCACCCTGCACGTCCCACGATCACACACAATTTTACGACACTGTTGATTTCTGCTGACTTTTCCTAGCGTGCGCTGCCGAAATCTATCTGTCTTCTCTCCGACATGAAGTTTTGCGTGTTCCAAGGATATTCCCAAGTTTTCGGCCGTGGTTTCAAGTACTTTCAACTGCCTATTTCACTTTCCGTGTTCCCTAACTTTAATGTTACTTCAAAGTCAGTTTTGTTTACCGTTTGTGTTTTACACTCCGAGTCAACACACAATGTCCTCCGTGTAGTCAGGCCTTGTTTCGCTGTCTAGCTGACCAGCACGTGCAACTTCACCGCCTGAGCGACTGACAACCTGTGTAGTTTGCCGGTATAGGTTTTTGTTGTGTGGCACGTGCTGTGTCCGGCTGGTGTGTTACTGTAAGTGGGTCGGTGACGGGAGAGGAGTGAAATAAACTAGGGCAATGAAAATAAATGTCACTTCCCTCACTCTCGTCGTCGTTGTTCTTCTCCTCGACTTGTGGCGTTTCCTGTTTTGTTGTCTTTCCTTCCCGCACTATGTTGTCCTTTGCCTGCTGCTCGGTTCTTTTTCTGTCCCGTCGAATCTGTGCCGATGGCTTTTTTCCCCCAAGCTCCAGTGTGTGTCGCCATGGCGGAACGGGCCCTGATCCGTGGTCAGTCTCGACACGAAAGTCAAGTGTTCGCCGTCTATCCAGCTAATTTCCACGAAGTGACAGTATGGCTTTTCATTAGAGAGAGAGAGAGAGAGAGCATCACATACCATGACAGGAAATCCATTGCCTGCTAACTCCGCGACCGGTGTGTCAGCTTTGAATGTTGAGCGATTCTTGTGATGTCACTCTGTGTCCTCTCAGCGTGAATACTGTTCGCGTTTAAACTGAAAACGAAACCCTTCAGTCAAGTTGTTGCACGCAGTTCGGCCTAACTAGTCCATGTTGCTCAGGTACAGCTTGATTTTGTGGTACCGAGAGATGGAGCGCAGTGTCGCGTATCACGTGGTACTTCGACATACGACGAGAGTGTTCGGGCGGGCTGCAACCCTGTAGGCCTACCATCGGTTTCACTGACGTACATAGTATATTTTTTAGCCTGTTTCGGAGATTATTGTCTGCATGGGTTGTCTCTCTTGCATACACAGAACCGTAGCAAGCATGCATTTTTCGTGGCAACTCTGTGCTCTGCCACGAAAAATGCATGCTTGTTGCGGCAGTGGAGACAACTCGTACACTCAGTAATCTCTGAAACGACTGAAAATGTACTGTGCCGGTGAATGCGACAGAATTCACTGCTTCTGTGCACACCGTCTGTGAAATGACACGGCGACAACAAAGTTGTTCAGAATTGTCCACTTCCCTTGTCACCAAGCGTGTTTTTTTTTTTTTTTTTTTTTCTTAGTTATTACCTATCTCGGCTCAGGTCTCGGTTAGCGTGTTTCGCGTCAGTGCAGAGGCCAACGCCAGTGAAGCCGATGGGACAGAGATGAGTCTGTCCAGACTGCTCAGGCGGGATGTGTTACAACTTCCATTTCGCCTTCAGCTTTATGTTTTACTGTCTTTTTTAGCATCGGGAATTCGCTGAATGACGTAAAGGAAACCACAGGCTTATACACACTGATGTGCATCGACATATTGATCTGCCGTTATTGTCGGCGACCACTCACACTGTCTCTAATGACAGAGGGGTGGATGTGTGTTTGAGTGATATATGGGTGATATCAAAGATGGGGCAGACGAGAAAAAGGCCAGTACAAATACTTGGCCCCAGCGGCCGGGATTCGAACTCACGACCCGAACATTGAAATCCAACGCTCTACCATTCGGCCATTCCGGCTCCCCCTAATAGCACATGGAATGTTGTTGTTGTTGTTGTTTGGGAGTTTAACGTCCTTTTCCACCACATAAGGGCGATTTCAAAGACGGGGCAAACGAGAAAAAGGCCAGCACAAATATTTGGCCCCAGCAGCCGGGATTCGAACTCACGGCACGACCCGAGCATTGAAATCCAACGCTCTACCATTCGGCCATTCCGGCTCCCCCTGGTTTGAACTGGTGGTAACCAAGACTGGTAGAATCTCATTTAACCTGTAAACTTTTAGCCTATATTTACTAGTTGTTTTAATCCAGATTTTTACCTTTTAACGAAGAGGCCTTCAAACTTGTGGCTGCCGCGAATTAGTCCTTGTCGCTGATGCGGCGTTAAGCCTTAAAATACTCACTCACCCGCTCCCCCTGATGGCAGAGGGAATGAGACAGATACGAAGCTCTAGGTGTTGCATGCCAGTGCCTGTGTGATCAACCTTTAGAACAAAGTTACCGGCAGTGCTGATGTACTGACTCAAAAAAGGCCTGTAATAACTGCCTTGTCACTTCCCGACTGACTGACTTCCCCTTCAAACAAACCATGTGCACACACAACTATGCACTGTGTGTGTGTGTGTGTGTGTGTGTGTGTGTGTGTGTGTGTGTGTGTGTGTGTGTGCGCGCGCGTGTGAGAGAGAGAGAGAGAGAGAGAGAGAGAGAGAGAGAGGAGATAGATAAGTGTGGGCATCAGGTGGTGTGTGTGTGTGTGTGTGACTGTGTGTGTGTGTGTGTGTGTGTGTGTGTGTGTGTGTGTGTGTGAGAGAGAGAGAGAGAGAGAGTGTGTGTGTGTGTGTGTGTGTGCGCGCGCGCGCGCACTCGCACTCTCTTTCCCTCTCCGGCTCTCATAACACTGATATACAATGGTGGATAAAAAAGCTTCATTTATTCATTCACACACACACACACACACACACACACACACACACACACACACACACACACACACACACACACACACACACTCTCTCTCTCTCTGATATACACTGGTGACAAATAAAGAAGTTAATTTGTTAATTCTCTCTCCCTCCCTCCCCTCCCCCCTCTCCTAATACTGATATACGACGGTGGAAAATAAAGCTTCATTAATTTATTCATTAACTCTCTCTCTCTCTCTCTCTCCTTCTGATTAGTTAGATAGCTGTAGTTCTTAGCAGCGGCAGGTAAAAATATTGACTGTTTAATGTTAACCACCTGTACAGTGGTAAAATAAAGTTTCACTGATTCTTTCTAGATAGCACGTGACAATATGTAACTCATTCACTTGTGGTACAAGCCACACAGCGATAAGACTTGTAAATCAGCACGAGCTTAACTCCCGTCGGAGTGGCCAGTGTCAGACAGCCGTAAGAAGTTAGTGTTTTCCAGCACATGATAATCATTTTAACTCCCGCCTGATGGAATGTCTGAGTATTCGGAGAACATGATATAGTCACGAAGATGCTCAGGCACTGGAAGGGAGCGAACTCTTTCTCGTCGTCCACGGCGATAACCCACAAGGCGGGCCACAGTGAGCCGACAGAGGTGCTGCAGGCTGGCCGGGTTGGCGGCCGCGTTGTCCAGATACTGTAGGATGCGTTGGCGACCCTGCTGCTGCAACTGGGCTCTGATGCCCTGGTCATTCCTCAGGCGATGCAGCTCGCTGTTGGGACAGGAGCCGGACATGTGAAGCAGTCGCACGAGACGCAGCTTGGCATCCCGCAAGGCACGCCTCATGGGAGAGTTGGGGCTGCCTTGCAATAACCTCTGATGAGGTGAAAACCCAGCACTGATACACAAACGTGTCATTTTCTCTCTGTTGCTAAAACTTCCAACGGCGGAAGAGAGAGGCGACTTGGACAAAAATATCGACGAGAAGTCAACTCTTTCAAGCAGCAGCGTTGCATACCGGACGTTCCCATATTCTACAGCAGATTCAAAGATTTCTGCCAAAATGTCATCCCTTCCAGAACATTTATCGAAGATGTTTGTAACAAGGTCCCATATGCCAGCAGCTGCTGCTTCTTGAATGGTGTGGTCGATCAGATCCTGGTCGGAGCACGTCTCCATTTCTGCTTCCACAATGTCCCAGGTGTGAAACGCGATCCCCAGATAAACAGCCCACTTTCTCAGTCCTTTTCGTCTACACGTTTCAATCAGGGTAAAAAGCGCAATCGGATCATCCCAAATGGAATCTAGCACGCTCTCTACATATTTCTCCAGCTCTAGATGCTTCAAGAAATTCACTGCCAGGTCCCACTCACCAATTTCAGCTGCGATGTGGAAAGCAGCTTCTTTGAAATTCAAACAAATAGTTTCTGCGTGATTCTCTAATTCTGCATCGAAGCCGGACAACTGTTTCGACAGCAAGCGAAGAAATAGAGACACATTTGTAAAGGACCGTTTTGCGCACCATTCCGCGAGAGCCGATCCGTCGAAAGTGTCTGGAGGTTCGTGCAGCAGTTCTAAAACATCAAAGTCGTCGTTTTTGCACGTTTCCTCTAGAATAGGAACGACAAGTTTCCATGATGTCCGTGAGCTGACAATGTTTTCCAGAATCAGCAAAAACTGTCCGTCTGTAATAGACACGGCACCATCACCCACGACATTTCTGATGAAGTTCCACTTTCTAGCGGCAATGGCTTCTTCGATGGCGACATTTACAATGTACAAGTCGTTGAGTAACTCGTCGCTCTGACATAACGTCTCAACAAACTTACATCGGCGTGATTCGAAAGCTCTACGGATCAACGACTGAACGACGTCAGACCAGTGTGTCATTTGCAAAGCGTTCCAGAGCCTGACGAAGTCATCTAACTGACGGTTTCGGATCGCTGTCTGAAGCACTCGCCTCACAAGCCTTTTGCCGATCGCCAATGCGTCAAACCGGAGACAAACCTCCACAACTCCCTGCCACAGTTTGAGACATAAGCAAGTCTGCACTGTAAATCTGACATCCCTCTTCTTCACGTTGACCCCCGCGTCCAACAGTTTCAGCGCCCAGCTCCACTCTCCCTGCCTGACTACACCAAGAAACGCTCTCCGGCGTTCGTTCTGCTCTGTGACACCTTTGCTGGCCATCCGAACCACGAGATGCCAGATGCCACGCCTGGTGGCTCGCCGCAGCGCAAACCGACGCGAGTTCTTGCTGACTGATTCGTCCTCGTAAAGTTCTAACGCGTACGTCCACAGACCCTGTGTTGCAGCCACTAGGAAAGCCAGGTCCCTCTCTTGCGGACACAGGTTCACACACAGTAGGGAGGCGATGGGCGTTGACCACTGCTCTTTGAGACAGAGATGTTTAAAGACCCTCAGACCGTTCCTGGTGCTTCTGATCAGCGTCTGTACAAAATCGTGGTCGAGTGTTATAACGGCCACTGCCATCGCCTCTCTCACGGTTTGGTCTGAAGGTCGCTGATACTGGAGAACCAGCTTGAAGGCTCCCCATTGTCTGAGCCTCACGGCCGTCCTGAAAACGCGCTTGCTGTCGTCCTCCGACAAACGCAACCCTTGTCGCATCCTGTCCACGGTACGCCTGAAGACTACGGACAATATCCATTGTGCGTGTCCGGGGCTGACGCCTTGTCGAAGAAGGTCCACAGAACAGTCAATATGTCCCAAGGGAACCGCCTCCTGGCTGACAAAGTCCCTCTGGTCTTTCGTGAGGAGTCCAAGGTTGACGAGGTGTCTCACGCAGTTCCATTGACTACGGTTTACTGCCTCTCTCAGGGCGAGATCAGTCAGCTCAGGTCGGTTACAGGACTTGACTAACTTCGGCACGTTCTCCCACTGGTTTTGTGATACTGCCTCTTTTACAACGAGTTGAGACTGCCCAGGACAGATACCTAGCTGGGCCAAAACGAGAACGCATCCCCACTGACCGCGCTTAACAGCCTCCTCAACGACCGTGTCCCTACACTGAAGCGAGACGCCCTCTTGCACGATCTGTGTGACACGTTCCCATCGTCCGTCCTGGACGGCTTCAAGCAGTTCAACTTCCCGCCTTTCGGTGCTGATGTCCTGGTGGTTGTTGTGCACCACGTGATCTCCCTGGTTCTGAAGAAGGTGGGCTGGATCTGTAGCTTCATCCATGGTATGAGTCGTGTTATCGTGTGTCCAGATGACATTTACTGGCTCCGTCGTATGGATGTATGTGAGTGAGTTGTAAGTGTAGACCCGGGGAAGGCTGAGGAGTGTCCGGTATCTGAAACACACACGTACGTACGTTGATGAACTCCATACTATAGTTGCTGCAAATCGGGATTATAATATTTCCCGGACGCAATGACCACACACACACCCACACGCACACACACGCACACACACACACACACGCACGCACGCACGCACGCACGCACGCACACACAGACGGACAAGAACAAACAGACGAAAACTCCATTAAAACAAACAAACATCCCACCAAAAAAACAAAAAACAAAACAAAAACAAAGCAAAACAAAAACAAAACCCACAACAAAACAAACAACCCCCCAAAAAAACAAAAAAACAAAAAAAAAAACACCAAAACAAGGACCAACCAACCCCCCCCGTCCCCCCCCCCCCCCCCCCCCCCCCGTCGTCCAAGTCCACACCATAAAAAAACAAAAACAAAAACAAATAAAAAGCCCCCAAAACAACAACTCACGCATTGAACACAAACAAGCGGAAAGAGGCAAACAGACAAACAAACATTAAAACCTAAAACCACACAAAAGGACGCTAAAAGAAATTACAACATGAAGTTTGAGTGTCAAATGTTTACAGTTTGCACTAACCGTCAAACGCCACCAACCTTTCAACAACAGTTGTTCATAGTGAACACAGAAAACTGATTCTAAATAGATCAGGATTTACTACAGTGACACATTCCTGGGCCCTCAATACATTCCTTTTTGTATCTCCCTACATGTACACTGGCAGAGGCGATGCACGAAAGTAACTGCCTGTATTCCTCACCCACTTTTGTCATTCCGGAGAAACAGATGCTTCAAGGAGACGACCTCGTTCCGTTTTCTGAATATCTATTAATAGATCCATACGTGGATTTATAACTCAGCAAGTGCTATATTTCAGACTAGTTTTACTCGTGCTGAGTAAAAAAACAAACAAACAACCAAACAACAACAAAATGGTGCAGAATAAAACCTTGAAAATCTTTCACGCTCCATTGAATCAGATATGATTACATTCAATATTCTTTTTAGCTCGCCACACTCAGTCTCCCCCATCGATGAGTGCATCCTTGCCGTTGGAGATGGGGCTTGCGTGTCTCCATGACCCCGAGAGCTATGCTGGCGGGAGATTCGTCTCCTGGTAGGGCCACCCATGCTGGACAGGTCGAAGGGTAGAGGCCAGACGAAGCGCACTCACTGGTCCTCCAGGTTGGGGGTTTGAGTAGGGCTAACAACCCAACTCTTTAAAAAAAAGAACTTGTTACAGAAACTACAACCACAGATCTACAACGCAACTTGGTCCAGGAAGAGTCCTCTCTAGTAGAGCCCATGACGCGAGCTGGTGAAAGCCCTCGGGAAGCCAGTGCGCCGACTACTCTTCTGACGGCCAAGACCAAAGCCAGGATAGGGACCTGGAACATCCGAACCCTATACGAAACAGGAAAGACAGCACAAGTGAGTCAAGAAATGCATAGATACAATCTGAAGCTGCTCGGCCTATGTGAGACAAGATGGACAGGAACAGGACGCACACGACTCACCTCCGGAGACACCATCCTCTACTCCGGACACGAAGACGGCCAGCCACACATGCATGGAGTAGCGTTGCTGATGACACCTGAAGCAACACAAGCACTATTGTCCTGGGAACCAGTGTCACCAAGGATCCTGAGCGCCAGGTTCAACTCCAAGGGCAGGAAAGTCACCATCCTCCAGTGCTACGCTCCCACCAACGTGGCGGACGAGGAAGAAAAGGAGAACTTCTACGAGCAGCTCCAAGCCGTCCTGGACAAAGCACCGAGAAGAGACCTGAAGATCCTCATGGGAGACCTCAACGCCAAAGTGGGCACCGACAACACAGACAGAGAACTCATCATGGGCAAACACGGAACAGGGACACAGAACGAGAACGGAGAGCTCTTCACAGAATTCTGCACCACCAACGACCTGGTCATCGGAGGCACCATCTTCCCGCACAAGACCATCCACAAAACCACCTGGACATCACCGGACGGAAGAACTGTAAACCAGATCGACCACATCACCATCGGCAGGAAGTGGCGAAGAAGCTTGCTGGACGTCCGAGCAAAGCGGGGAGCTGATGCAGCCTCAGACCATCACCTCGTCATTGCAGCGATCAAGATCAAGCTGAAGGCCTACAGAGACCAGGCGGACAGACCATCTCACAAGTACAACGTGCACAGTCTGAAGGAGAGCGTCAAGACCAACGCCTTCAGGTGTGAGCTGAGGAACAGATTCAGCGCTCTTGACACACCACCTGAAGAGACAATCGAGGAGCACTGGCATGACCTGCGAGAAACCTGGACAGCAACATGCAAGAAAGTGCTGGGAAAGAAGACGAGACAACACAAAGAGTGGCTTACATCTGACACCTGGGACCTCATCACAGAGAGGAAACGCCTGAAAGACCTGATCAACCACACTGACGACCAAGACGACAAGCGCGACCTGCAGGCTCAATACTGGGACGTCAACCGGCAGGTCAAGAGGAGCGCAAGGAACGACAAGAGGAACTTCATCAACGACCTCACAGAAGAAGCAGAAACAGCAGCAGGACAACGGAACATGAAACGGCTCTACGAAATAACAAGGACACTCTCTGGGAAAAATAACAACCCCACCAGACCAGTCAAAGACAAGAATGGACAAATCATCACCAAAGAGGAAGACCAAAGGACAAGGTGGGCTGAACACTTCAAGGAAACGCTCAACAGGCCTCCACCACCAGTCCCACCAGACATACCACCGGCAGCCCAGCTACTCGACATCAGCACCAACCCCCCTACCAAGACCGAGATCATCAAAGCCATCAAGTCCCTCAAGTCTGGCAAAGCAGCAGGCCCCGACGGCATACCACCAGAAGCCCTCAAGGCCGACATCCAGACCTCCACCGACATGCTGCACCCGCTCCTGAGGAAGATCTGGGAGAACGAGAGCGTGCCACAAGACTGGAAGAAGGGACACCTGGTAAAGCTGCCAAAGAAAGGGGACCTCTCATCCTGTAGCAACTGGCGAGGCATCATGCTCCTGTCCATACCAGGGAAGGTTCTCACCAGGATCATCCTGGAGAGGCTGAAGACCGCGCTGGACAAGACACTCCGGGAGGAACAGGCAGGATTCCGCAACGACCGATCCTGCACTGATCACATAGCCACGATGAGGATCATCATCGAGCAGTCCCTGGAGTGGCAGACCCCCCTGTACAGCACCTTCGTTGACTTCCAGAAGGCGTTCGACAGTGTTGACAGGGAGGTCATCTGGAAGCTGATGTCTCACTACGGTTTTCCACCAAAGTTTGTCAACATCATCCGACAGCTGTACGAAGATGCCACCTGCCAGGTAATCCACGACGGGAAACTGACAGAGCCGTTCACAGTACGGACCGGCGTTCGTCAAGGCTGCATCCTCTCACCCACAATCTTCCTGATGGTGGTCGACTGGGTCATGAGGCAAGCCACCGACGGCAAGAGGACAGGGATCCAGTGGACCTTCAGCAAACAGCTCGAGGACCTGGATTTCGCGGATGACATCGCCCTCCTCTCCCACAAACAACAAGATGCGCAGGAGAAGCTGAACAGAGTCGCCGAAGAAGCTGAGAAGACCGGCCTCAAGATCAACATCAGCAAGACCGAAGTCATGAGAGTCAATCACAAACAGCACGACCCCATCCAGCTGCACCAGGAAGACATCAAAGAGGTGGACAAGTTCGTCTACCTCGGCAGCGTTGTCAGCAAGGATGGAGGAACGGACGAGGACATCAAGAGCCGCACCAACAAAGCCAGACATGCCTTTCGCACTCTACGCCCCATCTGGAGATCCACAGCCCTACCCCTGCGAAACAAGATTCGGATCTTCAACTCAAATGTGAAGTCGGTCCTACTCTATGGCTCGGAGACATGGCGCACCACCAAGACAAGCTCCCACAAGCTGCAAACCTTCATCAACAGATGCCTCCGCAACATTCTCAACATCAGATACCCACTGGTGATCACCAACCAAGACCTCTGGGAGGGAACAAGACAGGTCCCCATCGAGCAGGAGATCAAGAAAAGGAAATGGGGATGGATCGGACACACTCTGCGAAAGTCAACATCAAATGTCACCAGGCAGTCCCTTGATTGGAACCCCCAGGGAAAGCGCAAAGTGGGCCGACCGAAGCAGACCTGGCGGAGGAGTACGGACGCTGAAGCCAAGGCCGCCGGAACGACGTGGGCCGAACTAAAGAGGGCGTCCCAGAACCGAGTGCGCTGGCGGAGTGTGGTTGCAGCCCTATGTTCCCCAGGGAATAAAGAGGATTAAGCTAAGCTAACACTCAGTCTCACACTTCTGTCAGTCTGTCTCGTTTCCATCTGTAAATATCTGGCATGAGATCACGATCGTACAATGGAATCTTTTCCCTGTCTTGCTTTAGGAACCAACGCGTGACAATAATGATCTTCACAGTCATACGTCACAACCACGTATTTTTCTGCCATGGTTTCAATGTCACAACAATCGTCTATCTCACCTTCCACCTCTAATCTTGTGGGAGCCGGGATAGCCTAATGGTAGAGCTTTGGACTTTCAATGCACGGGTCCTGAGTTCGAATTCCGGCTGGGGCCATATATTTGTGCTGGTCTTTTTTTCTCGTTGCCCCGTCTTTGATATCACCCATACGTGGCGGAAAAGGACGTTAAACTCTCAAACACCCACCCACCCACCCAACGCCTCTAATCTTACTTCAAAGTCAGTGTTGTTTACAGTTTGTGTCGCACACTCCGAGTCAATACACATGTCCTCCGTGTAGTCAGACCTTGTTTCGCTGTGCAGCTGACCGGCACGTGCAACGTACAGCACCGCTCGAGCGACCGACTACCTGTGTGGCTTGGTCCCAGGGGCCGTGGTCACGACGCGTTCGTAACTTTTCCGCCACCGATTTACGCACGCGAGGGTCCGTAACTTACGATTTGTGATAAAATTGGGTGGTCATGACGTTTGCGCAGAGTTACGGCCGCTCGGAAACCCTTGCGTATTGTACACCACCTAGGAGGGTGTCGGAAAGGTGCCGTAGCCTTTGCGTAAATCTGAAAAATGGCGGCCCGCTTGATTTACCTGAACTGCAAATGAGAAGAGCATTGCGACGGGAAAGGGTGTTCCGCAATCGTACTAACCCTTTTGACATGTACGACGATGTGGACATGCTTCAAAGGTTTAGATTTAGGAGGAGAGACCTGCAGGAATTGTGCGATCTTCTGTAGGACGACTTGAGTGTAGAGGGGGCGCGTTCAGTTCACTACGCACCCTGCAATGCAAAGGCCTGTGTGGCCAGCCGTACACACATCGTGGGTTTATTTGTTTCCTTTTTTGTGGGTTAACATTTGTTGTGTGTGTTTCGGACTAGTTCAGTGCTGAACGCACTCGGTCAGTCCTCACTGATCAGCCACCACCGTTTTGATCGTATCAGTGCCTGTCAATGCAGGTCTCATTCATTGTGTTGTGGACCCGAAATGTGCGGGTTCCGAATTCAGAGTTTTGCCGCTGGTCATGTTTATCTGCCGTAGCACCGGCGTCAGGTTAAATGCGTGGCATGTATGTGGAGAGTTTTGTTGATGTTGTTATCCTCTCCTCTTTCGTTGTTCTTTGATTGAGGTTCATTCCGTTGGTTTTCTTGCCAGTGAGCTTGCTACATACGGTTTGTACGTGCAGTAAATGCTTCTACTGGTTGTAGTCCGTCCAATGTTGAGATAGAGACTGCTAGGGAGCGGTCTATATGCGACGTGCATGCTCTCCTGATCACACTCTCCACATACATGCCACGCATTTAACCTGACGCTACGGCAGATAAACATGACTCGATCAAAAACTCTGTAGTGAACGCGTAGTGAACACACCCCCTCTTCTCTTTCACTCTTCACGCTGCAAGGAGAATTTTGTGCAGGTCACGTGATGGTGTTTTCCGTGGGAATCCCGGGGGTCCCACACCTATCTAAAAATAACCCGTACGTGACACCGTTTCCAGTAAGTGCGCGTCGTGACCGGCCAACTAGCGGAAGAGATAGTTTTCACGTAGCCACATACGAACTTACGATCCGCAACCTATTTGCGCAAAGAAATTTGCGTTCGCGTCGTGACCACGGCTCCAGGAGCCGTGGTCACGACGCGTTCGTAACTTTTTCGCCACCGATTTACGCACGCGAGGGACCGTAACTTACGATTTGTGATTAAATTGGGTGGTCATGACGTTTGCGCAGAGTTACGGCCGCTCGGAAACCCTTGCGTATTGTACACCACCTAGGAGGGTGTCGGAAAGGTGCCGTAGCCTTTGCGTAAATCTGAAAAATGGCGGCCCGCTTGATTTACCAACTGCAAATGAGAAGAGCATTGCGACGGGAAAGGGTGTTCCGCGATCGTACTAACCCTTTTGACTTGTACGACGATGTGGACATGCTTCAAAGGTTTAGATTTAGGAGGAGAGACCTGCAGGAATTGTGCTATCTGCTGTAGGACGACTTGAGGTACCCGTGTAGAGGGGGCGCGTTCAGTTCACTACGCACCCTGCAATGCAGAGGCCTGTATGGCCGGCCGTACACACATCGTGGGTTGATTTGTTTCCATTTTGTGGGTTAACATTTGTTGTGTGTGTTTCGGACTAGTTCAGTGCTGAACGCACTCGGTCAGTCCTCACTGATCAGCCACCACCGTTTTGATCGTATGCCTGTCAATGCAGGTCTCATTCATTGTGTTGTGGACCCGAAATGTGCGGGTTCCGAATTCAGAGTTTTGGTCGAGTCATGTTTCTCTGCCGTAGCAAGTCAGGTTAAATGCGTGGCATGTATGTGGAGAGTTTTGTTGATGTTGTTATCCTCTCCTCTTTCGTTTTTCGTTGTTCTTTGATTGAGGTTCATTCCGTTGGTTTTCTTGCCAGTGAGCCTGCTACATACGGTTTGTACGTGCAGTAAATGCTTCTACTGGTTGTAGTCCGTCCAATGTTGAGATTGAGACTGCTAGGGAGCGGCCTATATGCGACCTGCATGCACTCCTGATCACACTCTCCACTCGATCAAAAACTCTGTAGTGAACGCGTAGTCGAACACACCCCCTCTTCTCTTTCACTCTTCACGCTGCAAGGAGAATTTGTGCAGGTCACGTGATGGTGTTTTCCGTGGGAATCCCGGGGGTCCCACACCTATCTAAAAATAACCCGTACGTGACACCGTTTCCAGTAAGTGCGCGTCGTGACCGGCCAACTAGCGGAAGAGATAGTTTTCACGTAGCCACATACGAACTTACGATCCGCAACCTATTTGCGCAAAGAAATTTGCGTTCGCGTCGTGACCACGGCCCCTGGTCTTTTTGGCGTGTGGCACGTGCTGTGTCCGGCTGGTGTGTTGCTGTACGTGGGTCGGTGAGGGGTGCAAGAAACTAGGGCAATGAAAATAAATGTCACTTCCCTCACTGTCGTCGTTGTTGTTCTTCCGTCTCCTCGACTCGTGGCGTGTTTCACTTCTGTTCTCTTGCGGGCACTATGTTGTCCTTTGCCTGTTTGCACTCGGATGTTTTTTCTGTCCCGTCGAATATTTGCCGGTGTTTTTTTTTTTCTTTTTTTTTTTTCTCCACGCTCCACTGTTTGTCGCCATGGTGGACGAGCCCTGATCCGTGCTAAGTATCGATACGAAAGTCAAATGTTCGCCTTCTCTCCGGCTAATTTCCACGAAGTGACCGTAGGGGTTGTCATCAGAGAGAGAGAGAGAGAGAGAGAGAGAGAGAGAGAGTATCACATACCACAACAGGAAATCCATCGACTGCTAACCCCGCGACCAGTGTGTGAGTTCTGTATGTTGAGCTGTTCTTGTGATGTCAGTCTGTGTCCTCTCAGCATGAACCCTTCAGTAGCACGGACCAACAAGGGATGCAACTATTCCTCCCAGGAGAGGGTTATCGGACTTCGTGGTTCCAAATGTGTGTTGATGCGACATGGTCAAGTTACGCCTAATAGCAGCTTTCTGATTGGTTTAGCCAGTGAAACTATGCCCAGTGATGAAAGAGAATACACGAATCTAGCGGTGCATGCATATTTCGTCTGGAATATTGACCTTCAAAGAAAGTGACGCACGTGAAAAAGTTTCACAAAACTCATTTAATGATAAGGAGAGAGTGCATCCCCCCCCCCCAAAAAAAAGGCACCTATTTGTGCATTGACACTTCGTCTGTAAGAACAAAACTGAAAACGGGTAAAAAGTGCGTGTAAACACCACGCTTTTTTTTCGATCGACGGGATGGTACCCTCCCGCTTCCGAGTCCGTTTCCGGAAAGTGCCGAAGGTTACCGAACTTGCTAGAGCGATCAGTATGTGTCGTCTGCCGTTTATTTTTGTGATAAATACTGATGCAACGAGGATCTCGTTCACTCAGTTGGTATTTTAGGTCACCGATTTTGTTAATGATACTAGTAAGGCTCTTGTCAATTTGTGAATCTTGCACCTCTTCGAACTTGGAGTTGTAGCACGAGAAGTTTCCAGAACAGGTACAGAAAAAAGGAACCAACAGCAAGGACGACTATGACCTGGTAGCAGAGCACATGGAAGTGCGGAGTAAACAAAACAGAAGAAAGCGTGGTCACAAAGAAAATAAACAAACAAGAAACAGAATTCAATTCAATATAACTTTATTGTCTGTCGATGGCAGAAAATTTTCTTCTGGCTCACACACACACACACACACACACACACACACACACACACACACACACACACACACACACACACACACACACACACACACACACTAATTTATCTAGACATATAAATCCATACATATTAAACACAGATCCTAAAGTAATGTGTGATGTCCAAGTCTAATACTATGCAACTAAACTAAGAAATCTAAACTAAAAGATGGCAAGGGCATAGCGGACATGACACAGCTGAGTAGTAAGCCCAGTTTTGAAAATCTCAACAAATAAAATCTATACATACTGGGGACGGGCAGTAAACACAGTCATGAGTTTAAAATAGATACTGCTGAGGGAATGAAAGATTTCTTAAACAAACAGAATGGAGTTTAAGTAGGCGCAAATTGTGTGTGTGTGTGTGTGTGTGTGTGTGTGTGTGTGTGTGTGTGTGTGTGTGTGTGTGTGTGTGTGTTCTCCCTCTCTCTCTCTCTCTGCTAATACTGATATGTACAACTGTGGAAAATTAGTAACGTTTCATTTATTCATTAACATTTCACCCCCCCCCCCCATCCTCTCTCTCTAATACTGATAAACAACGGTTGAAAATAAAGCTTCATTTATTCATTAACTCTCTCTCTCTCTAATACTGATGTACAACGATGGAAAATAAAGCTTCATTTATTCATTAACTCTCTCTCTCTCTCTCTCTTATACTGATATACAACGGTGGAAAATAAAGCTTCGTTTATTCATTAATTCTCTCTCTCTCTCCCTCTCATACTGATATACAACGGTGGAAAATAAAGCTTCATTTATTCATTAACTCTCTCTCTCTCTCTAATGCTGATATACAACGGTGGAAAATAAAGCTTCGTTTATTCATTAATTCTCTCTCTCTCCCTCTCTCTCTCTCTCATACTGATATACAACGGTGGAAAATAAAGCTTCATTTATTCATTAACTCTCTCTCTCTCTCTCTAATGCTGATATACAACGGTGGAAAATAAAGCTTCGTTTATTCATTTTAATTCTCTCTCTCTCTCTCTCTCGTTCGTTCTCTCTCTCTCGTTCGTTCTCTCTCTCTCTCGTTCGTTCTCTCTCTGATTACTTAGATAACTGTAGTTCCTAGCAGCGGAAGGTATTAATATTGACTTTTTAATGTTAACTATCTCTACCGTTGTAAAATAAAGTTTCATTGATTCATTCTAACACAAGACTTAACTCATATAGTAGTGGCCCAAGCCACACTGACAGCGTTCAGAGACATAAATCAGCACAGTTTTAACTCCCACCCGAGTGGCCAGTGTCAAACAGCCGTAAGGAGTTAGTGTTTTCAGCACATAATAATATTTTAACTCCCGCTTGATGGAATGTCTGAGTACTCCGAAAACATGATATAGTCACGAACAAGCTCAGGCACTGGAAGGGAGAGAACTCTCTCTCGTCGTCCAGGGCGACAACCCACGAGACGGGCCACAGTGAGCCGACAGAGGCGCTGCAGGCTGGCCGAATTGGCGGCCGCGTTGTCCAGATACTGTAGGATGTCCTGTCGACCCTGACGTTTCAGCTGGGCTCTGATGCCCTCGTCATTCCTCAGGCGATGCAGTTCGCTGTTGGGACAGGAACCGGACTCGTGCAGCAGTCGCACAAGGGGCAGCTGACCGTTCTGCAAGGCACACCTCATGGGGGAGCTGGAAGTGTCTTGCAATAACCTCTCGTGAGGCGTAACCCCGGCACTGATACACAAACGCACCATTTTCTCTCTGTTGTCTGAACTTCGAACGGCGCGAAACAAGGCTGACTCGAACCAAAATATGGACATCAAGTCAACTCTTTCAATCAACATCTTCGCACACGGGATGTTTCCTTGTTGTAATGCAGACCGAAAGATGCCTGCCAAGACATCCTTCTTTTCAGAACATTTTTCCGAGAAGGACTGTTACTAGGTTCCATTCATCAGCACGGGCTGCTCGTGTAGCTGTGTAGTCTATCAGATCCTGGTCGGAGCACGTCTCCATTTCTGCTTCCACCGCCTCCCAGTCATCACAACACATTGCCAGATGAACCACCCACTTACTCAACCCTGTTTCTTTACACTTTGCAATGACATGAGGGGAAACCCAGATGGAATCTAAGTCTACGTCATTAGGCTCCAGGTGTTTCAGGCACTTCAGTGCTGTATCCCATTGTTGATTATTAGCCGCCATGTTAAAACCAGCTTCTTTCAGATCGGTATAAATGGCTTCTGGGTGATCTTCTAATTCTGCATCCACACGGCACCAGTCTTTTGACAACAAGCGAATTAATAAAGACAGATTTGTAAAGGATCGTTTCAAGCACCAGTCAGCGAGAGCTGATCCATCTAAAGAGTCAGGAGCTTCGTCCAGCAGTTCTGAAGCATAAAGCTCATCATCTTTGTAAGCTTGATCGAGCACTGGAACGGCACGCTTCCACGATGTTGGTGTGTTGACAATAGTCTCAACGATCTGTAAAAACCGTTGAACTGAAATACACCTGGCTCCACTGTCGATGATATTTCTGATGAAATTCCACTTTTTAGCGTTAGCAGCTTCTTCAATGGCGACATCTGCAATCTCAAAGCCACAGAGTAACTCACGACACTGACATAACTTCTGAACAAATTTATATCGGCGTGATTCAAAAGCTCTCTGGATCAACGACTGAACGAAATCAGTCCAGTATATTACTTTCAGAGCATTCCAGAGCTTGACGAAGTTATCGAACTCGCGGTTTCGAATCGCTGTCTGAAGCACTCGCCTCACAAGCCTTTTGCCGATCGTGTTTCTGTCAAAACGGATACAAACCTCAACAACTCCCTGCCACAGTTTGAGACATAAGCAAGTCTTCACTGTAAATCTGACATCCCTCTTCTTCACGTTGACCCCCGCGTCCAACAGTTTCAGCGCCCAGCTCCACTCTCCCTGCCTGACTACACCAAGAAACGCTCTCCGGCGTTCGCTCTGCTCTGTGACACCTCTGCTGGCCATCTGAACCACGAGATGCCAGATGCCACGCTTGGTGGCCCGCCGCAGCGCAAACCGACGCGAGTTTTTGCTGACAGATTCTTCCTCGTAAAGATGTAGCGCGAACGTCCACAGATCATGTGTTGCAGCCACTAGGAAAGCCAGGTCCCCCTCCTGCCGACACAGGTTCACACACACACAGCAGGCGGTGGGCATTGACCACTGCTCTTTGAGGCAGAGCTGTTTGAAGACTCTAAGGCCGTTCCTGGTGCTTCTGATAAGCGTCTGCAGAAAGTCGTGGTCGAGTGTTTTCACGGCTGCTGTCATCGCCTCATTCACGGTTTGGTCTGAAGGTCGCTGATACTGGAGAACCTCCTTGAAGGCTTCCCATTGTCTGAACCTCACGGCCGCACTGAAAACGAGCTTGCGTTCCTCCTTCGACAAACATCGCCCTTGCCGCAGCATCTCCACGATAAGTCGCCATTTTTTCCCCATGAATACTTCGAACACGATCCACTGTGAGTTTAAGGGGCTGACGCCTTGTCGAAGCAGCTCCACGGCACAGTCAAAATGTCCCAAGGAAATCGCCTCGTTGCAGATGAAGTCCCTCTGGTCATTCGTGAGGAGTTCAAGTTTGAGGAGGTGTCTCACGCAGCTCCACTGACTACGGTTTACTGCCTCTCTCAGGGCGAGATCAGTCAGCTCAGGTCGGTTACTGGACTTGACTAACTTCGGCACGTTCTCCCACTGGTTTTGTGATACTGCCTGTCTCAGAGCGAGTTCTGATTGTCCAGGACTGATGCCTAGTTGCGCCAAAACAAAGACGCATCCCCACTGACCGCGTTGAACAGCCTCCTCAATGACCGTGTCCCTACATTGAGGCGAGACGCCCTCTTGCACGATCTGTGTGACACGTTCCCATCGTCCGTCCTGGACGGTTTCAAGCAGTTCGGCCTCCCGCCTTTGGACGCTGTTGTCCTGGTGGTTGTTGTGCACCACGTGATCTCCCTGGTTCTGAAGGTGGGCTTCCTCCATGGCATGAGTCGTGGTATCGTGTGTCCAGATGGCATTTACTGGCTCCGTCGTATGGTTGTATGTGAGTGAGTTGTAACTGTAGACCCGGGGAAGGCTGAAAAGTGTCCGGTATCTGAAACACACACGTACGTTGGTGAACTCTATGATCACTATAAATCGGTGCGTAGGCCTAGCTTTGTATATGCGCCATAATGTATGAGGAATGGAGTATATCCCGGATGCAAGTGACTACACACACACACACACACTGAAACAAGAACAAAGAAAAAGAACAGAAGCCCCCCCCCAAAAAAAAAAACAAAAAAAAACCCAAAACAACAACAACAACAACAACAACCCCAAAACAACATCAAAACTCCCCCCAAAACCAAACAAAAACCTTGAAACAGACCACTCCCCCCCCCCAAGAAAAACAACAACAACAACAAAACAAAAGAAAACAACAAACAAACAAAACAACAAACAAACAAAACAACAACAACACGACAAAAACAATAAAACAAAACAAACAAAGAAACAACAACAAAAACAAAACAAAACAAAACACATGCATTGATAACAAACAAGCGGAAAGAGGCAAACAGACAAACAAACTTGACATTAAAACCTCAAACCACACAGAGAGACACTAACAGAAACAGAACACGAAACACTCAATACCGATGCAGCTTCTGTTTTTGAGTGTCAAATGTTTGGAGCTTCCACTTACCGCCAAACGCCACCGCCCTTCCAAAAAAAAGTTGTTCACCGTGAACACAAAACTGATTCTACACAGATCAGGACTGCCTGCAGTGACACATTCCTTGGGTCCTCAATACATTCTTTTTTGTATCTCCCTACGTGTACACCGGCAGCGGCGGTTCACAAAAGAAACTGCTTGTATGCCGCACCCACTTTTGTCACAACCCTGTTCCGGGGCCGTCCCTTCTCTACGCCCCTACGACGACGTCCAAATCGGTTTAACCGAGACCGAGCCCAGTTAAGTTGTACCTATGAAGGCAAAAAACAAAAATACTCGTTGACAAGGAAAGTGGACAGTTGCGAACAACTTTGAGGTCCCCGTGTTATTTCACAGTGTGCACAGAAGTGATGTCGCATTCACCAGCATAGTACATGTTCAGCCTTTTTAGAGAGTATTGCCTGCATGAGTTGTCCCCCTTGCCGCAACAAGCACGGTTTTTTCGTGGCAGAGTACAAAGCTCCCACGAAATACGCATGCTTGCTGCGGGCCTGTGTATGTACGGGGGACAACTCATGCAGGAAACAGTCTCGAAACAGGCTGAAAATGTACTGTGCTGGTGAATGCGACAGTTTACACCGCTTCTGTGCACACTGTGAAATAGCACGGGGACCTCAAAGTTGTTCGCAACTGTCCACTTTCCTTGTCACGGAGGGTTTTTTTTTTTTTTTCTTAGGTATCACTTACCTCGGCTCGGTCTCGGTTAGCCCGAGTTGGACGTCGTCGTAGGGGCCTAGAGAAGCGACGGACCCGGAACAGGGTTGCTTTTGTCATACAATTCCTGAGAAACCGCTGGTTCAAAGACACGACCTCGTCCCGTTTAGTGAAATGTATTCATAGACCCATACGTGGATTTAATAATCAGCAAATGCTATATTTAGCCGTAGTTTTACTCGAGCGGAGTATAAAACGGTGCAGAATAACACCCTGAAATCGTGCAGTGTTTCATTTCTGAAAATGGGTTATCGGTGATCTGATAGATAGCGCGTCGGATTTAGCCGCTGCGCTACTGAACGGCCGTCACCAATAATTATCATGGCGATGAAGCGTGGGTTCGAGCCCAGGTCGACCTTGTGATATGTGATACCGGTTTTTCCTGGCTACCGGGCTGCTCATCGGGGGTTTCTCAGTCTCCTGGTTATGCAGCGGCTTTCCTCCCCCAGCAAAAGCTGAACAACAGGGTAGGTATTGGGTGGCAGTGCACCGCGGCGACGCGCTTCACCTTGGGGAAACAACCCGCATTTCCCGAAAGGGGTGATAAAGTAAAAAAAACAAAAACAAATCTTTCAAGATTCCTTCAGTCAGGTATAATGAACATTTCAACGGCGCTATACAATCTTTTTTTAGTGCGACTACGGGGAGCTGACTCGGCCATGTAGTCCTCAGTATAGCTTCAGTTCTGCTTCAGTTGTGGCAGCACGGTGTAATAGGCCACGCCCGTGTCAGTAGGGTTAACCATACTTTTTAATCAGTTGATGAATTTCATTAAACAAGTCATTCCATGCCTCGTTAGAAGAGAGAGAGAGAGAGAGTATCACATACCCATGTCCGGAAATCCATCGACTGCTAACTCCGCCATTGCGACCGGTGTGTCAGGTTTGAACTAGTGTCGACCGGTTCTTGTCATGTCCGGCTGTGCCGTCCTATCACTGAGACTCAGGGTGGGGGCGTTCGAACTGAACACGAAACTCTTCAGTTGCCGGCTGTACACAATTCGGCCTAGTCCATGTTGCTCAGGTACAACTTGATTTTGTGGTGCCTTTAAATAGAGAGAGGCGTCGTACAACGTACTACGACGTACAACTGACGAGACTTCCGCCTCGATTTTCAAGTTATGCTATTTTTAGCATCGGGAATTCGCTGAATGACTTCAGTAAGTGAAGCATAGGGGCATACACATCGACGCATTGATCTGCCGTTATTTTGGGCGCCCACTCATACTGTCTTTAGTGGCAGAGGGATTGAGACATAAAGCTGTAGATGTTGCGTGTCACTGCGTGTGTGATCAACCTTAAAAGGTTGCCTGCAGCACAAGCGAAGGCCCGTAAAAACTACGGACTGCTTTGTCCCTTCCCGACTGACTGACTTCCCCTTCACTGAATCAACACACATGCATACACAACTATGCAGTGTACGTGTGTGTGTGTGTGTGTGTGTGTGTGTGTGTGTGTGTGTGTGTGTGTGTGTGTGAGAGAGAGAGAGAGAGAGAGAGAGAGAGGAGAGAGAGAGAGACTCGGGGTGTGGGCCCGGTGTGTGTGTGTGTGTGTGTGTGTGTGAGAGAGAGAGAGAGAGAGAGAGAGACTCGGTGTGTGTGTGTGTGTGTGTGTGTGTGTGTGTGTGTGTGTGTGTGTGTGTGTGTGTGTGAGAGAGAGAGAGAGAGAGAGAGACTCGGGATGTGTGTGTGTGAGACTCGGTGTGTGTGTGTGTGTGTGTGTGTGTGTGTGTGTGTGTGTGTGTGCGTGTGTGTGTGTGAGAGAGAGACTCGGTGTGTGTGTGTGTGTGTGTGTGTGTGTGTGTGTGTGTGTGTGTGTGTGTGTGTGTGTGTGTGTACGCTTGTCCGCGTGCTCTCTCTCTCTCTCTCTCTCTCTCTCGCGCGCGCGCTCTCTCTCTCTTACTGAATACTGATATACAACGGTGGAAAATAAAGCTTCATTTATTCTCTCTCTCTCTCTCTCTCAGTCTCTCTCATTACCGTTAGACAAATGTATTTCTTAGGAGGGGCAGGTATCAAAATTGACTGTTTTATGTTAACTACCTGTACCGTTGTAAAATAAAGTTTCATTGATTCTTTCTAGAGATAGCACAATATTTAACTCATACAGTAGTGCCCAAAGCCACACAGCGTTAAGACTTATAAATCAGCACAATTTTCACTCCCATCGGAGTGGCCAGCGTCAGAGAACCGTAAGGAGTTAGTTTTATCCAGCACATAATAATTATCTTTACACCACTCGCCAGTGCAAAATTTCAGTAAGTTAACAACGAGTGTTTTACGTCTGAAAATATAATAGTAAGGAAACAGAGAACGACAGTGTGAGTTACGACTTTGCGTAACCCACTCAGTGGTATACGAGTTCACTAAAACACACTCCAGTTACGTCATCAGTCAAAGACGCGCAGAAACTCGAGTCACGTCCGGTGCATAGTTATTTTGTCCACTTTTGGGAGTGAAATATTAATTTGCTTGGTTCACGTAAAAAAATGATGGCACAGATAATTCTTTGCGAAGTATTTGCGAGTGCACTTTTGAATGTCAGTACATGCACACATGCTTTGGATGACATTCTTCTTAACATCAAGCAGTTTCAACTGCCCTACGTACCATTTCCTCACAAATCAGTGCGCAGAGTTTTGAGGGGGTACAAAAGTCACTAGTCACCCTACCAGAAAAAAAAAAATGTCGCAGAAAATGTATGCGACTAGAGCAGTAGACGTAATTGTCTGAATGCTCGTGGTATAAACAGCTTACATGATTAGTTCTAGTGGTATACCACGAAAGAAATCACTCGATGATTCAATTTTTGCCGTAGCTACCTCGCCGGAGGCTCTGTGTATCAATGTTTGCCGTAGCTACCGAGCATCCGGCGAAGTAGCTACGGCAAAAATTTGAAACATCTCGTGGTTTCTTTTGTGGTAAACCATTGGTACTAATCATGCTCTATTTAACTCCCGTCTGATGGAATGTCTGAGTACTCTGAAAACATGATATAGTCACGAACAAGCTCAGGCACTGGAAGGGACAGAACTCTCTCTCGTCGTCCAGGGCGAAGACCCACGAGGTGGGCCACAGTGAGCCGACAGAGGCGCTGCAGGCTGGCCGGGTTGGCGGCCGCGTTGTCCAGATACTGTAGGATGTCCTGCCGACCCTGACGTTGCAACTGGGCTCTGATGCCCTCGTCATTCCTCAGGCGATGCAGCTCGCTGTTGGGACAGGAACCGGACTCGTTCAGCAGTCGCACAAGGGGCAGCTGACCGTTCTGCAAGGCACACCTCATGGGGGAGATGGAACGGTCTTGCAATAACCTCTGGTGAGGCGAAACCCCGGCACTGATACACAAACGCACCATTTCCTCCCTGTTGTCTGAACTTCGAACGGCGCGAAACAAGGCTGACTCGAACCAAAATATGGACATCAAGTCAACTCTTTCAATCAACAGCTTCGCACACGGGATGTTTCCTTGTTGTAATGCAGATCGAAAGATGCCTGCCAAGACATCCTTCTTTTCAGAACATTTTCCGAGAAGGACTGTTACTAGGTTCCATTCATCAGCATCAGCTGCTTCTCTAGCTGTGTAGTCGATCAGATCCTGGTCGGAGCACGTCTCCATTTCTGCTTCCACCGCCTCCCAGTCATCAAAACACATTGCCAGATGAACCACCCACTTACTCAACCCTGTTTCTTTACACTTTGCAATGACATCGTGAGGGGAAACCCAGATGGAATCTAAGTCTACGCTATCAGGATCCAGATGTTTCAGGCACTTCACTGCTGTATCCCATTGTTGATTATTAGCCGCCATGTTAAAAGCAGCTTCTTTCAGATCGGTATAAATGGCTTCTGGGTGATCTTCTAATTCTGTATCCACACGGCACCAGTCTTTTGACAACAAGCGAATTAATAAAGACAGATTTGTGAAGGATCGTTTCAAGCACCAGTCAGCGAGAGCTGATCCATCTAAAGAGTCAGGAGCTTCGTCCAGCAGTTCTGAAGCATAAAGCTCATCATCTTTGTAAGCTTGATCGAGAAGTGGAACGGCACGCTTCCACGATGTTGGTGCGTTGACAATAGTTTGAAGGATCTGTACAAACTGATCAACTGAAATACACCCGGCTCCACTGTCGATGATACTTCTGATGAAATTCCACTTTTTAGCGTTAGCAGCTTCTTGAATGGCGACATCTGCAATCTCAAAGCTACAGAGTAACTCATCACACTGACATAACTTCTGAACAAATTTATATCGGCGTGATTCAAAAGCTCTCTGGATCAACGACTGAACGACGTCAGACCAGTATATTACTCTCAGAGCATTCCAGAGCTTGACGAAGTTATCGACCTCGCGGTTTCGGATCGCTGTCTGAAGCACTCGCCTCACAAGCCTTTTGCCGATCGTGTTTCTGTCAAAACGGAGACAAACCTCCACGACTCCATGCCACAGATTGAGACAGAAACAAGTCTTCACTGTAAATCTGACATCCCTCTTCTTCACGTTGACCCCCGCGTCCAACAGTTTCAGCGCCCAGCTCCACTCTCCCTGCATGACTACATCAAGAAACGCTCTCCGGCGTTCGCTCTGCTCTGTGACATCTTTGCTGGCCATCTGGACCACATTATCCCAGTCGCCTTGCCTGGTGGCCCGCCGCAGCGCAAACCGACGCGAGTTCCTGCTGACTGATCCGTCCTCGTAAAGTTCTAAGGCGTACGTCCACAGACCCTGTGTTGCAGCCACTCGGAAAGCCAGGTCCCTCTCATGCAGACACAGGTTCACACACAGTAGGGACGCGGTGGACGCAGACCAATGCTCTTTGAGACAGAGCTGTTTAAAGACCCTCAGGCCGTTCCTGGTTCTTCTGATAAGCGTCTGCAGAAAGTCGTGGTCCAGTGTGTTCACGGCCGCTGCCATCGCCTCTCTTACTGTTTGGTCTGAAGGTCGCTGATACTGGAGAACCTCCTTGAAGGCTTCCCATTGTCTGAACGCCACAGCCGCACTGAAAACGAGCTTGCTTCCCTCCTGCGACAAACACCGCCCTTGCTGCAGCATCTCCACGATAAGTCGCCACTTGCCCCACCTGAAGACTTCGAACACGATCCACTGTGTGTGTAACGGGCTGAGGCCTTGTCGAAGAAGCTCCACAGCACAGTCAAAGTGTCCCCAGGGAACCGCCTCCTGGCAGACAAAGTCCCTCTGCTCTTTGGTGAGGAGGTCAAGTTTGACGAGGTGTCTCACGCAGGTCCACTGGCAACGGTTTACTGCCTCTCTCAGGGCGAGATCAGTCAGCTCAGGTCGGTTACAGGACCTGACTAACTCTGGCACGTTCTCCCACTGGTTTTGTGTCACCGCCTCTCTTAGTGCGAGTTCTGATTGTCCAGGGCTGATGCCTAACTGGGTCAGAATGAGGACACATCTCCACTGACCGCGTTGAACGGCCGCATTAAGGACCGTGTCCCTACACTGAGGCGAGACGCCCTCTTGCACGATGTGTGTGACACGTTCCCAGTGTCCGTCTTGCAGAGCTTCAAGTAGTACGGCCTCCCGACATTGGACGTTGATGTCGTGGTGGTCGATGTGCAGCATCTGATCCTCGGGGTGACCCGCCGGTAGTTCTCCGGGGAGAATCTCCCCCTGGTTCTGTGGGGTTGGATCTTTAGTTTCCTCCATGGTGCGTCCCGAAATCCCTTGTACAGATGGCACTAGTGGTTGATTCGTTGTTTGCGTGTATACAGGCGTGTGTTTTAGCAGACCTGGAAAAGGGCGAAGAGTGTCCGGAATCTGAAACACGCACACACACACACACACACACACACACACACACACACACACACACACACACACACACACACACACGCCAGAATTAGGACTGAAGGGAAGAACTATAAATCAAGCAACTGTATTAAACATTTAGATTTTACGATGTTGATGAATTCTGTATTATAACCTTTGTGTGAATTTAAGCTGCGCGTCAGAATATACGCGGAATAGTACCATTTCCACTGATGCAACTGAACCCCCCCCCCCTCCACCACACACACACACACACACACACACACACACACACACACACGCACACACACACAGACCTACACACACACACACACACCTCTCAAACAAACGAAGATATGAACAAACAAACAAATTAACATATTACTTGAAAAAAATCCACATGAAAGACAATCAGAAAAAAACAAATGCAAGTAGTACACGTAACAACAAAGTTCTTTGATTGATAAACAAACAAAAAGAACAAAAAACAGAAAACAGACACGAACAACAAACAACAAACTACTCTACAGCTTTCGCAAGTATACGTTATAAAGGCTGAGAAACCTTGATAACCTCGGCTTGTGTGAGCTTCTGGTTCATTTACATAACCGTAGCCTCTCTTTAAATCTCTCTACATGTACATAAGCAGCGATTCAGAAAAGTAACTGTCTATACTAAACCCAAATATTATTGTGACAGAGCATAGACAATTGTGTCTATATATATACTGACGGTGATTAAAGCAAGCTTTTTAGTGTTTACGTCGACGCCTGCGTTAACAGAGAGGGACATTGTCATCTATGCCCAACCCACTTCTGCCGTTTCAATTCCCGAGAAATCGCTGGCTCAAAAAGAAACGCCAAACATGGGCGGAGGCTAGCCTGAAACTACATCTATAAACAGACAGAATACAGCAACACTTTCTGAGTAATCAGGACAGGTCATGCCTATTTACAGATCTTCACAACACGAAAATCGCTTGCTCAGAACGAAACGCCAAGCTAGTTTCGTTTTTGAAGATCTGTAAATATAGGCATTACGTGTCCTGATTACTCAGAAAGTGTTGCTGTATATATTCTGTTTACTAATGTGTAGCCGTCATTTCAGACTCGACTCAGCGGCGCCCCAACGATAAAACAGTGATCGCGCTAGGAATTTTGAAAACCCGTCCAATCAGCGACCACCCCACACTGTCACTCAACAACCTGTGTCAGAACCGGTCCCACGAAAATGAAAACCAGTGATAAGAATTACACTGCAAATCGACCTAAACACAGTCACAGTGTCGCAACACTGTATCGGTATGAGAGGTAAAGATAGCAGCGAGTCCATCGCAAGAACAAAGAAGCCCTGGCCAGTGGGGAACAAACTATTTTGACAGTGATTGAAGCTGGGACCCCCCCCCCCTCCCTATCAGAGGCCACAGTGTTTACCGGTCCCAGCAAATTACAACCGGTCCCTGGGACCGGCACTCCAAATTTTTCCGGCATTCTGGTTTTGCAAACGGTATTTTACCGGTAATTACCGGTTAACGCGATGACTGTAAAATCATGCAGTGGTTCGTCTTTGGAATTCCGCTGTCACGCTTCATGCAGTCAAGTATGATGAACATTTCACTGAACTGTGATATCTGAGGTTTTGGGTTTTTTTCCCCCATCGTACAATTGCTGGGAAATGTGGAGGATGAGTACAAGATCAGTGCCATGTAGTCTGTAGTATATATATGTAGTATATATTAGTGACAATCGTTGCATAGCTTCAGTTGAGGCACTAAGCCACACTCGTGTAGCGGTTACTGTATTCTTGGGATTAATAAACTCATTGGAAGAGAGAGAGAGAGAGAGAGAATCACATACCCACGACCGGAAATCCATTGACTGTCAGCTCCGCCATTACGATCGGTGAGCCAGTTTTGCATGTCGAGCGGCTCTCGTCGTATCAGCGTCCCCTCAGCTTGTCGCGAACACTCAGTGTGATTCCGAAATGAATACTGGTAAAGCCCTTCTGTTGTGGTAGGCACTGCAGGCCAGCGCTCTAGTAGTCCATGTTGCTCACGTACTAGTTCAAGTGACTTTGTTGTACTGTAGGTGTCGTCCGAGTAACCTTCGACCAGACAAAGGTTGTCCTGTTCCGGTTTGTTGTATTGCCGCCGGCTTCGCGGATTCATTACGTCAGATACTATGTTTAGCATCGGGAATTCCCTGACTGACGCAACTTTGACTGAACGCGGGTTGGTTCGTTTAAATTTTTAATGATTTATATATATTATTATTACCATTCATCTATTATTATTATTATTATTATTTTATTTTATCTTTATTTTTATTATTATTATTTTTTTTTGGGGGGGGGGGGGGAGGGGCGAGGGGAGGGGGGGGGGGAAGAAGGGGCACAGTAGAACTTCGTGAAGTGAGGTTTGTATTTTTAGTGGACGGGAAGGTGTATGCTACGTGTTAGGTGTAATGTCAGACAAGAGAATGGGAAATTACGGCAGTCTGGTGTCAAGTTTCTTTTTCGTTTTTATGTGTGGTGACATAAACATGAGCTGCATTTAGTACGTCCCTTTGTAAGGTGTCTGTCACGAGCAGCATTATAACAGCATTAGTTCCTCAGTAAAGGCCCGGGAAATCTGAGAAAAGTGTGTAACTGACAGTTACTGTTTCTAGGAAATATTTCAGAATGGCCCTAAATGAACAGGCGCCTGGGTCCTTCAGATCTCCTCGGGTTAGTTTCGATCCCTCCCCTCCCTTTCTCTCTCTCGGCTGTACATCTGGAGAAGGCCTTATGTGTTTGCTTTTCGTCGTTAAAAAGGGTGTGTGTGCGCGCGCGCGCGCGCGCGCGTGTGTGTGTGTGTGTATGTGCGTGCGTGCGTGCGTGCGTGCGTGTGTGTGTGTAAATGTAGGAAACAAGTGCTATTCAGCCAAACAACGAACCTACAAACCAAAACAGCTACACACCCACCAAAAACAAACAAAGACAGAAAGAAAAAGAGAAAGAAAGAAAAGAAAGGAAGAAAGAGAGACAGTAAGAAAGAAAGAAAGAAAAAAGATTTACAGAAAAGAAAGAAAGAAAAAAGAAAAAAAAAGAAAAAAAAAGAAAGAAAAATAAAAAAAAAAAAAAAGAAAGAAAGAAACAATTAAAGAAAAGAAAGGAAAAAAAAAGAAGCAGAAAGAATAATTCTTATAAAATGACAATAACATCAGCAGCCAGAAAAAGCGATGACTATTCGTTACAAACACGCATTTTATTTCAACCAGACTCATATAGAAACACACCATTTTCATCTAAAAGTACAATGATGATTTGCAACAACATTTAAACATTTAAAGTCGCTGATGCTTCCATTTTTACTACTACTACTACTACTACTACTACTACTACTACTACTACTACTACTACTACTACTACATGGTATTTGTAGGGCGCATTTCTTTAAATAAAACTCAATGCGCCAATCACTCACCGACACTCACGCACATTTTCAAAACGGTGGACAGAAATACACTGGTGAAATTGACTAGTGACTGACACAGGAAATTACTGAAAGGCTTTACACAAGAGGAACGTTTTAAGATTGCTCTTAAAAACAGACAGTGGGTGCATTTCTCAGGTGTGCTGGCAGAGAATTGCAAAAAGTTGGCGCGACAAAACTGAAAGAGCGCTCGCCAAAGGATTTCAGGCTGTGCTTGGGAATTTTGAGAAGCCTCTCGGACGACGACCGGAGGGTTCGCGACGGTTGATAGGTGACAAGTGAAGCCGAAAGGTATGGTGGAAGAGTGCCATCAAAATGACGAAAGGCTAGAACAGAAATTTTGTACTGAAGGCGGAACTGGACTGGTAGCCAATGGAGCTCTCTCATAAGCAGTGCTCCCAGATCGTTCTTAGCTGTTCTCGTGGTAATCTATCCTCACACCACTTGGACACCTGGACAGTGACAGTGTCTCCAATGCTGGCACTCAGCCAACAGAAGCGTACTCGATGACGCGGCGACCACACTGAGCGCTCCAGTAGCGTAACAACCGTCGTGGAATTTTTGAACGTTCGACCGCTCGCGCAAAGTGTAAACAACATTGTGTAAACAGCATTAAGAGCTGTACTAATCATCAGTGCTCGGGTCGTGAGTTCGAATCCCGGCCGGGGCTAAATATTGTGCTGGCCGTTTTCTCGTTGCATGCCCAGTGTTTGATGTCACCCTTTACGAGGTGGAAAAGGACGTTAAAGTCCTAAACACCTCCCCCCATCCTCCACACCACCTGTAATAATCATCAAGACAGAGCGTACAAACGCTTTTTTTTACTACTACTTTATTATCCCTTTCGGGAAATTCGGGCTGCCTCCTTCGGGGGAAGCGCGTCGCCGCGGTGCAGCGCCACCCAATCTTTTTTTTTAACAACTGATTTTTCTGGGGGAGGAAAGCCGGAAAACCCGGAGAGAAACCCCCGATGAACAGCCCGGCAGCCAGGAAAAACCGGTATCACATATCACAAGCTCGACCTGGGCTCGAACCCACGCTTCATCGCCGTGACATTGGTGACGGCCGTCCAGTAGCGCAGCGGCAAGATCCGACGCACTACCTATTAGACCACCGCTCACCCCATTTACGAACGAAACTGTTCCAAAACATAAGCTGGCTTAGCAAAGACTAACTTAGCCTGTTTAACATAATATATACACACGTAAAGCAAGGTTCTCTAGCCATTACACGGTGTAACGGAGATCGACAAATTCACAACCAGACACAAAGCAAAACAAGACTTCACATCGGACACTGATGACAACTAGCTCTAACACTACACATACATTGTATGGGTTGACATGTCCGTGTACCACTCGCAAAGTTCAACGTTTGCAGGGAAGAGAGCAAAGATCAATGATCAGAATGAAAAACAGATACGTGAAAAATAATACTAATAATTTAAACGACAACGTCAACAACAACAACAACATAAAAAAACAAACAAAAACCCCACACGCACGGACATAAAGCCAATTCCAGTAACGCAGAGAAATGTAAAAGTCTTTTTTGTTGTTGTGCATGGTCGTTTAACTCCGATAACAATTACAAAAACTGACAAAATAAAACAAAACAAAACAAAACAAAAACAAAAAAAACAGTAACGCACAGACATGTAAAAATTTTTTATGCTGGTCGTTTAAGTCCGGTAACAATTAAAAAACTGACAAACACAAACAACAACAAAAAAAAAAAAAAATACAAACCCAAAAACACCAACAACAAAACAACAACAACAAAAACAAAAGGAAAAAACCCAAAACAAAACAAAACAAACAACAAAAAACCCCAAAACAACAAAACAACAACATACAAACAAACAAAAAGCCCTCCAAGATATTACGCACATAAATGTAACGACCATTTTTAGATTTTTTGTTGTTGTGTTGGTCGTTGAAGTTCAATTTGTCCAAAATCCGTGTTGTCAAGCCAAACAAACAAAACAACAGAAAAAGACAAAGACACCCCCCCAAAAAAAAAAAAAAAAAAAAAAACAAAACAAAAACAACAACAACAAAAAACCCAAAACATCAGCAACATGGCAGAATGTGTCTAGCTGGTAAAAATTTAAAAGGAGCAGTGGTCCTTTGCGTTTGGGAAAACTTGACAATAGCAGTTGTCCTTCGTCTTTCGGAAAACTCGAAAATAACAGTGGTCCTTTGTGTGCGAGAAAACTGGAAAATGGCCGTGGTCCTTTGTGTCGGGGAAAACTCGAAAATGGCAGTGGTCCTTTTTGTTGGGGAAAACTGGAAAATAGCCGTGGTCCTTTGTGTCGGGGAAAACTCGAAAATGGCAGTGGTCCTTTTTGTTGGGGAAAACTCTAAAATAGCAGTGGTCCTTTGTCTTTCAGAAAATCGTAGCAGTGGTCCTTTGTCTTTCAGAAAATCGTAGCAGTGGTCCTTTGTGTTCTGGAAAACTTGAAAATAGCAGTGGTTCTTTTTGTTGGGGAAAACTCTAAAATAACAGTGGGCCTTTGTCTTTCAGAAAACTCGTAGCAGTGGTCCTTTGTGTTCGGGAAAACTTTGTGTTCGGGAGAAGTGGTCCTTTTGCCTTTCTGTCTGAAATGGCCGTGGCCCTTTGTCTTTCGGAAAAGTCTGAAATAGCCGTGGTCCTTTGTCTTTCGGAAAAGTCTGAAATAGCCGTGGCCCTTTGTCTTTCGGAAAAGTCTGAAATAGCCGTGGTCCTTTGTCTTTCGGAAAAGTCTGAAATAGCCGTGGCCCTTTGTCTTTCGGAAAACTCTGAAATAGCAGTGGTCCATTGTGTTCGGGAAAACTCGAACACAGCAGTGGTCCTGCTGGAAAACTGGAAATTGGCCGAGGTCATTTTTGCTCAAGAAAACTGGAAACTGCCTAAGGTCGTTTTTGCCTGGGAAAACTGGCAAATTGGTCGTGGTCCTTTGTTTTCGAGATACAGGAAACTGGTCGTGGTCCTTTGTGTTCGGGAAAACCGGAAATTGGTCGTGGTCTTTTCTGTTCGGGAAAATATGGAAAAGCCTGCGGCGCAGATCTGGCGATACAGACAAGTTCAAGGGAGGGATTAGGCTGCGGCGTCGTTGGGCGCCACCCTGTTGTCCCGGCAACAGCAGATCTTCCTTAGCCACCTGATAATGGTCACGCGGAACTCCCTGTTCAACGCCATGTAGACGAAGAAATTCACGCCGGAGTTGAAGTAGGCTGGCAGACCCATCATGACGCGGACGTTCTGCGCGACAGGGATGACGTCATTGACGATGTAGACAATGAAGTGCGGGGACATGGAGAAGAAGAAACCGATGAACACGACGATGGACTGCCGCATGGCTTTCAACTTCCGGCCCAAGTTGATCCTCCCTTCCGCATCTCCAGCTACCCCGACCGGACCCACGGACCGCAGCTTCTTCCAGGCCAGGTTGGCCACCAGCATGTAGAAGACCAAGGCGCCCAGCAGGCAGATGAAGTAGAATGCCGGAGCGAAAATGGCCACGTAGCCTCTGGGCTGGAACTTGGCCAGGTCGCACACCCCGTACTCATCGAACTGGTTGATGAAAGCAGGGAGGACGCCTATCACAACCGCCACGACCCAGATTGAGACGATGAGCCCAGCGTACATGCTGTGAGTGGCCAGGCGCATGTGGACGAAAGGCCAGACGATGTAGAGATAGCGGTCGGCCGCGATGGTAAGGATGTGAACCATGGAGGAGATGAGGCAGATGTGGAGCATGGTGCTGCGGGCCAGGCAGGACGTCTTGTCCGTGCGGTAGAGGACGAAGAGCTCCGGATGCCAGCTGGCTGATTCCACGCACAGGGCCAGGCCCACCAGGACGTCCGTCACGGCCAGAGAAGCCACCAGAACGTTTCCTTTCGTGCGGACCTCCTGTAAGTTAAAGTGTGACCCCAATTTAAATACACGAATGTCATCCTCTTAAAGAAAACGAAGACGACAACGAAGAGGAATAAGTTATTAATTTTTGGTGAATACTGAAAGACTGAAGAAAAAAAAATGTGGTTGTATGGAAACTTAAACTTAAATCTGCAATTCCCAACTACGGAGAAAACAAAACAAAACAAAACAAAACAAAACCCACCTAAACTTATCAGGCCAAATGAAAATGCCTGTTGTTTTGGGGGACAAAGAGTTGGCCATATGGAGTTACCGGTAGCGGTGAAACTACAGAAAATAAGCTTTCTTTTTGTGTAAACATTACTTCTGTAGCGTTATGCAGGCCCGAGATATGTTTGTTGAAACAGTGCTCTGGAAAACCGGTCATGTTGAGAAAGTGGCCGGTAAAGTGTGGTGTGGTTATATAATATGGCGTGGTTATAATAATACTAATAATAATGATGATCAATCGTACTGATATAGCGCAGATTCTCACAAAGAATTTATGTATTATATGATCGTTTTAACATGTTTATAAGCTACATTCAGCCTTGACACTTTCACAGAAGTTGTATTAGTTGTTTAAGGACCCGAAAATTAAAAAACAAAACAAAACAACAACAACAACAAAAAAACTCAAAGTCTCAAAGTTTGACCTACCATCATTTTTTTCTCTCAATATTTTTCGAAAGTGGCTGGGTAACTTTCTTCTCCCTTTTGTGAGAACCCATCACATTAATAATCAATTATATTTGTATAAATAATAATAATAATAATAATAAATCACATTTCTACTGCGCAGTTCTTGACAGTCAACTCATTGCGCATTCACACATCACTCACACACACATAAAACATATCCTTACACAGCACGTACTACGGTTACGTGAATCAATAGAATGCAAGTCGGAACAGGTAGGTTTTCAGATCTGATTTGGAACAGGTAGGTTTTCAGATCTGATTTGGAACAGGTAGGTTTTCAGATCTGATTTGATACAAGCCAAAGTCGGTTGCTGTCTCGCGTTAGCAGGCAGAGAGTTCCAGACTATAGGGGGTGGCAAATCGGAAACAGCGTTGGCCGAAATATTTCAAATGTTGCCCAGGAACGTCCACTCACCTTAACTCCGAGGAAGGCGGCCATGGTGGCACTGTTGAGGAGAATGATGACAATGCCAGACAAAAGCTGCAGCACCGACACCATCGGCGACCCTCCTACCCTCGCTGTTGACGTCGCTGCTGTCGTTGGCGTTGTCAAACTATCATCGTCC
>JACVVK020000435.1:155000-162500 GCA_018292915.2 Batillaria attramentaria | reverse complement strand
AAGCCCCGGGTCAGAATGTATCGTTAGCTGTACAGCAGTAAAGGGTTCTAAGCAACATGGATTGAATAGGCAGTTAGGCCAATATACCACATGACGGAAAAGGTTTTGTGGTTTCGCTAGTTACAAGTGAGCCATCAGCCAAACGGCTGTTGACATGCCTCTGAATTTGGCAATACTACTCCTCCTACTACTACTAGTACTACTACTAGTTAGTACTACTACTTGACTACCCAGTTGCTTAGCTCCAACTACTACTACTACTGACTACCCAGTTGCTTGGCCCCAACTACTACTATTACTACTACTGACTACTCAGTTGCTTGGCTCCAACTACTACTACTACTACAACTACCGCTAGTACTACTACTGACTACCCAGTTGCTTGGCCCCAACTACTACTACTGACTACTACTGCTAGTACTACTACTTACTACCCAGTTGCTTGGCCCCTACTACTACTACTGACTAGTCCAGTTGCTTGGCTCCAACTAGTACTACTGACTATCCAGTTGCTTGGCTCCAACTACTACTACTACTACTGACTGCCCAGTTGCTTGGCCCCTACTACTACTACTACTACTGACTACCCAGTTGCTTGGCCCCTACTACTACTACTACTATCACTACTGCTAGTACGACTACTGACTACCCAGTTGCTTGGCCCCTACTACTACTACTACTACTACTGACTACCCAGTTGCTTGGCCCCTACTACTACTACTACTATCACTACTGCTAGTACGACTACTGACTACCCAGTTGCTTGGCCCCTACTACTACTACTACTATCACTACTGCTAGTACGACTACTGACTACCCAGTTGCTTGGCCCCAACTACTACTACTGACTATCCAGTTGCTTGGCTCCAACTAAACCCCCCAAAACGCACGCTTATGTGAATCACGCGCAGTCATAAACACACTGGAGAGTTGCATTTAGTTTGAATGTGTAAACGTGAGATGCAGCTTGTTGTTTCAGCCAGAGGCCTCTCTGACCATCCGCCCGTACTTGAGTACGATGACGAACTCTGAGCTGCACGCCATCATGACAGCGGGCTTTGCTTCTGTGTCCGCTGACATCTTCGCTCTTTTCGTCAACTATGGGGTGAGAGTTTTCTTGTGGTTGTGGGGTGAGGAATGACAATGACAATGACAATAACAATAATCTTTATTTTTCCAACGGTAGAAGTTTTGGCAGAAATACCATGTTCGAACTTGCCGTTGCTAAACTACGAGAATATGAGTAGCGGAAGAACAATCTATAAGCTACAGGAATACAGAGGGGGGGGGGGATGTAGAAACAAGTTACACATTTAAACTCTATGAAATCACACACACACACACACACACACACACACACACACACACACACACGCACACGCAGTGGCTTTTCGAGATCTCTACAACAGATAGCAAAACGGTGTGTGTGTGTGTGTGTGTGTGTGTGTGTGTGTGTGTGTGTGTGTGTGTGTGTGTGTGTGTGTGTGTGTGTGTGTGTGTGCGTGCAGGTATCGTCGGCACACATCCTGACCGCTGTCCTCATGTCAGCACCAGCAGGACTTGCCGTGTCCAAGATAGTGTGTCCACAGTCACCTGACTACCGCCAGTACAGGAGAGAAGTCACTGCCAAGGACAAACAAGACACGTGAGCTGCGAAGATTAGAACAATCAAAGAGTCAAAGATTGTATTCCTTTCTCTGTGTTTTCAGAATGGAGGAATATCCAATTACAATGGACGTGTTAACAAAATACAGCAATTTCAAACTACAGCTAAAGGAAATAAAAGCGACCATATTAAAGGGACAGAAACCACTTAACTTTCATAAAGGACGGCACGGGTCAACGTTTCGGCTTTCGCCTTCATCAGGACACAAACAAATGGGGACATAACTTCAACAAACAAACAAAAGGTAACTCTGCGGACGTACTGACATACACGGCGCGGGGAAAAAATGAAACGGTGGGCGAGGAAAAGACCAGAAAACAACAATAGTAAAAATATCACAACACCCATCCTTTGGTGACAGAAGACCATGGACTGTGTGTGAAAAAAAAATGTGGGGCAGAAAAGAACAGAAAAGAATAGTAAAAAAAATAGCAAAGACATCACAACACCCATTCACAAGACCATGGACTGTGTGTGAAAAAAGTTCAGAGGGTTATGTTACGGCTTTTCGTTCAAACCACCCGGGGCTCTCGATGTACCGGCCAAGGGCAAGGTCGTCGATATACCTGTATATAACAATGCGATATCCACCAGGGACCGAATGTAAAAATCGAGGTAAATTTAACCCACGGCTACGGGCCTAACCCAGACTAGGACAAAAGAAACCAGAAAACAAAATTATATAAAAAAGGAGGCGAAGAAAGGAAGAAATACATCCTTCTATAACGGCTTAGGCATCTTGCTGGAATGGACCCGCTTCCTGATTTAAAACAAAAAAAACAACAGAAAATTTAATGAGACCGGGTATACTCGGCCCCTACCCATTGATATTTTCCCGGATTAGTTTTCTCTTTTTCCCTTCCTTTATTTTCGTCCCGCCTTCCCTCTAGCTACCCTTGTCACCCCCTTACCCGCTAGCTATCAGTGCCTTTGACTAGGAACCATAACTTGAGACTCCACAGTGATTGTCGTTCCTGATGATGTCTCACATTAGCCGAAATTAGTTTCTGCTCGGACTTTGAGATTAAATATCTCGCCGTAGCATCAACCTATTGAGAAACTGTTTACTCCAGTGGAACCAGCGAAGTTAGATCTGTTTAGATATGTTTAGTTTTGTGGCAGATGTTTGGTTTGAAGCTGTGTAATTAGCGATTTTGTGGTCTATCACCGTCAAAACCGTGTCCGGTAGAGCTGTTTATACGTTCATAGTAAAATAACCCTAGCCCCGACTTAGTTCCAACCTATATCCCTTAAAAGCCCTTTCCTTGAAGTTTCATTTGGTTTAAACCCGATCGGCCTAGGTCTAGTAGATCGGCTGCAATCTACAAATTACTGACCCGTAAGAAACACAAATCTACCCTCTTTCCCCCGTCGCCCCAGGCCTTCCCGAGGGCCAGGGGTAGCCGCTCCCTTTGCGGCCCGGGCCCCGCCTATATAAGCCGATTAGTCCCCTGGCCGTGCGTCTTTCAGTTCGAGTGCACGTGGCCAGGGAGGACGTCGCCAGTTTAGTGTCCGGTTGTAGTTATTTTCGTTGTCGAGCCACACTCGTAGGAGAGACACGTTTGTATTCTGCCATCACACGTTCTCACTCTGCACTGTTTTTTTCCTTTAGGTTTTTTGTTTTTGTTTTTGTTTGTTTTCCTGAGTGTCACAATAAACCAACACAAGTCAAAGCGACCTCTGCGTTGCGTCCCTGCCTGCACACGGTTACATTAACCCTAGAGCTAGTTTAGTTCGAGGTTAGACTCTAGCCCGGGGCTAAACTCCCTAACCTCGACTTCTACATGCGGAGCCAGGTCAGGTCGCTGGCCATGCTTAAATAATTTCCAGTGCCATTGACAATACGGTAAACCTTCGGCCTTGGGCTACAACTTCCTTCTCTATCACCTCACCTCCCTAACCACACCCACGGCCCTACCCGGCCCGAAAACCATCCCATAGTAGTATAGTGTCTTCTGCGTTTTCAGCGACAAGGCTCAGAATGTTCTGGATGCTGCAGCGAAAGGGGCCCAGGACGCTGTTCCCATCGTGTTTGCTGTGGGAGCCACGCTCATCGCTTTTCTCTCCATCCTCGACTTCCTCAACGCCGTCCTGGGCTATCTGGGATCCCTCGTCCACATCCAAGATCTGACGTTTGAGGTACTACATGAAGTCGGTGTAAGCCCAGTCACCTGGCTAAAGGTCGAGGTCGTACCTTTTAGCCAATAGTTATCGTTGGCTTGGTTCACGAGTTACATGAAGTGTAGAGACACCAACCACTTCCAGTCTGTTTCGTTTCGTGTTTTTGTGTTTCGTTTCGTATCGTTCCAGTTTCCTGTTTTGATGATTGCAGCGGTCTTCGAACGAAGGAAGTTGTTCTCCTTCTTACTGCTATTGTTATTACAGGCCGCGACCAAAAAGTTGGAACAAAACATAACGGAACGAAACCAAAATTAATTCTCTGATGCTACGTTGTCGTATGTATTATTGAACTACCCATAAGTTCTTTCAAAAGGGACTGAAGTATGTCAGGCTTCTGTGAAAGGATACAGATCAAAACTGAGTTACTTCCCTTGCATGCTTTGGCCCTCGGCCCACACTTCTTTCACAAGGGACTAAAGTATGTCAGGCGTCTATGGAAGGACACAGATCAAAACTGAGTTACTTACCTTGCATGCCATTGACCCGCTCGTCTGTGTTCTTGCCAAGAAGCTTGTACAGTGTAATTTATCATTGCACTCAGTTACAGGATTTTGACTGCAAGGTCAGTTTCGCTATGTTTTTTAATTACATATTTTCATGAAACCGTTTGCAGGCTGTAGTGTAGACGAAACACTCCCGACTCAGTGTTTCTTTTTATTATTTTGTTAACAGCTCATCATGTCTTACGTGTTCATGCCACTGGCGTTTCTTATGGGCGCCCCCTGGAGGGACTGCCGGGTTGTAGGGGAGGTAATCGGCCTGAAGACTGTGGTAAACGAGCTGGTTGGATATCAACGACTGGGCGAGTACATCAAGAACAATACACTGACGGTGAGTTACGTTAAAGATCTGCAATATCAAGAAAACGCCAAAAACAGTATTAAAAAAAAAAAAAAACCTCTGCGAATGTCCAGCTAACACTTTATCTGTTGACAATAAGACTTTAGTGGTTGCTTTCAAACGAATCAGAACAAAACATTTAAAAAAATTCTTTTCCGTTGTAGTTGATTTCTGTAGTGCTTTTTTGTTGTTGTCGTTTATTTGTTGTTTTTGTGGTTTTTGTCAAGGGGAGAAGGGTCTGACCTAGAAACAGACACATTACAAACATACAGGATTACTAGCGCACTATAAACACATTAGCATACACATCCCACACACAAGCAGACGAGCGAGCATGTAGTCTCTACATATTTACACAAAGATTACAAACCACCATAAACGCATATTCTGCACATACGAGAATCTCAGTTAGTCTGTTTGTACATTGTCATGTCCAGGCACGGTCTGAAGTGATCTCTGTGTACGCCCTGTGTGGTTTTTCAAACCCCACCACGGTCGGGATAACCCTGGGAGGACTGGGGGCGCTGGTACCGGAAAGACGTCATCACCTGGCCCAGCTCGTCATTTCCGCTTGGGTGTCAGGATGCGTGGCGTGTTTCGTCACAGCTTGCTTTGCTGGTAAATGAAATGAATACTGTGCGGTGATCCAAACGACAGAAAATATCTGCTCTAAAAGTAGCCGTTTAATTTTTTTTTTTTTAAGTGTCTATCTTCGTAATGAGTGTTTTCCATCGCGTAGAAAGCTCTAAGGCTGTGGGCCAAATGAACAGATGGCCCTTTTGGCCATTGCGACCATTTTCGTGGCTTTGTGGCTCGTACGTACGAATAGTAGAGAAATATCATTCTTTGGCCTGACGCTTTCATACGTCGAGACGACCATGTCGCTACAACTCAGCACCGTCTAGCTGGTCTTCAGACCGCAGCCAAATAACGTCGTCTGCTCAGTACGCGGTACGCTTTCTACGTATGTAGAACAACATATACGCCGACCAGAGTCACCACAATGGTTTCACATGCTATATTGTGTCTCAAGTGCCTGATTCTGATGCACGGATTAAACGCATTCGGTGAACAGTTTTCCACAGTGTTGGTGTGTGTCTGACAAACTCATTAAGGCTTTCAAAACATGTGAGCATTCTCCCGTCCAAAGTCAAAATTATAGTCTCCACAAGTATGAAACCGCTCCCCCCCCCAAAAAAAAAACAAAAAACAAAAAACAAAAAACAAAACAAAAAAAAAAAAAAAAAAAAACCAACAAAAAAAACCCCAAAACTTAATCTCAGGGTTAAATGTGGATCCAATTTTGAGTATGTTTAAAGTTGTGCCACGATGTGTTTGTGTGAAAGTGTCGTCGTTGTTGTTGTTGTTGTTGTTTCTTGTCAGTGCACAGTCTGACTTCTTGTCAACTCAAAAGTTAAGAGTGGTTATTTGATTTATCAGCTTTACAAACTATGACTATCTTACGTGAAAGTTCCGAACTGCAAAATGGTCCTTAAATCTTGAGAGCACAAGTCTTACCACCTCCTGCCCACTATATGATAAGAATGGTTAAAAAGAACGAGCCACTGCACACCAGTAGGAGCCACTTCAAGCCGCGTGGCCCGAGACCGCTGCAGATTACATTATAATGGCTTGAAGTGGCTTTGAGTGATCAGATTTCTTGTAAAACTGCGATTTTGCATGGACTTTTAAGAGGTAACTTTTTTGTGACGCGTGTATTTTAAATGCGTTTTTTTTTTTCTTTTGGTAAAAATACTCAACTGTGGAAATTATGTTTCAGGTCTTCTTTACGAGGAAGAAGCCATAGGCAGAGATATCACCACAGTGTCACCAAACGTAACACCAAGCTTCGTAATATCGTGATGAGTAATTCGCTGTCTGGGTTTCTTTAGTAAAAAGAATCTAAGTTTGAGGTGTTTCATAAACTGAATCTGTGTGTGTGCGTGCGTGCGTGCGTGCGTGCGTGTGTGTGTGTGTGTGTGTGTGTGTGTGTGTGTGTGTGTGTGTGTGTGTGTGTGTGTGTGTGTGTGTGTGTGCTCGTGCTTTGCCAAATATACTGACAGACGCTATTAACTATAAGACAATAGTGAATATACAGCATTTCCAGCAACTGAGTCAGTGCAAAGGAACAAGGGAAGCGACCCAATCCCTCTTTTAAAATGGAGGAAACACCTTAACCAAAGGAAGACGAGTGGTTCAACCTATCGAACTTGAGGTCGGAAAGCCGATGGTTAAAACTCCTCAACAGGCTCCACCCCCCCCCCCCCCCGCAGTGTCCCCATCTTTGAAATCACCATCGCGAAGGACAGAAAGCTTTAACCTCAAAACAATCACCCTCCACCCCCAAAATAATCACCCCAATCACCCACCCACCCCGACCCGTCCACCTTTCGCTAACTGCGTATTAGTCAAAGTGACCCCGGTCGCTCGACGTCAAATATGGGGACGTTGACAACAAATACCGCTTATCCTCGGCAACGGCACGATGCTGGGTGAACTTCCTCTGGTTCACAGCGCCTAGATACTGGATGTGTGTGCATCGTATCTGAAATGTCTCTCTCCATTTCTAGGTCAGGAAATGATAAACGAGGCGTGTGTGTGTGTGTGTGTGTGTGTGTGTGTGTGTGTGTGTGTGTGTGTGTGTAAAAGGGGTGGGGGAGGGGGAACCTCGTGGCCACGGTGCAGCGCCACCTATTACCTATCCTATTTTTCAATTTTACTGGGGGAGGAATGCCGGATAACCCGGCGAGAAACCCCCGACGAGCAGCCCGGTAGCTAGGAAACGCCGGTATCTCATATCACAAGCTCGACCT
>JACVVK020000435.1:0-145000 GCA_018292915.2 Batillaria attramentaria | reverse complement strand
GCCCAAATTTCCCGAAAGGAATAATAAAGTATTAGTAGTAAAAAAAAAAAGAAAAAAAAAGGCAGATCAACATGGAAGTTCGACTGTAGATCTGTTAATGGAGCACATGTGTGCGTACAGTGTCCATATTCATTCGGGATAGTGGTACTCTATTGTGTTCCTTAAGGCCTTGTCAAACGTCGAGTGCCTGCGAGACACCCGCTTGTGTATTGCGCGGGGGGGTTGCCGTCATACGTTGCAACACACTTTAGCTACCCGCTGCACCGCCGGCCCGGCGCTGCAGTACACAAAGCATGGCCAGCGGCGACTTGCTGGCGTGGCGAGGAATAAAATAGGACCGTGCTCTATTCACAGGCGTCGCGGCGACGTCTCCGGGGAGTGCCCGCAACAAGCGGATTAAATTGGCCCTGAGGACATTTTGCCTCTGGTAGGCCTGCAGAATCGCAACGCGTGACAACACTATTTAGGGAGGAGAAATGTACCACTGCCACCCCCACCCCTCCCCTCCCCTTCACTCCCCTCCCCTCCACCCGCGAAAAACGTGACCAAAAACCACTGACAAACAACGCTATATATATAAGTAGGCCAGCTGGAGCACGTGGGGAGACATGTGCGCGCGTTAACATAGTGATCCACTGACTTCGAAGTTGAAACACCCTGCCGTGGGCCATTTGCTTACGTAAACTAGCGTTGAGCTTAAAAATTGTCGAAACAGTTTGTCAGTATGACAGTGAGGTGCCTGCGAATTGCTCATCTTTCAAAAAAAATATCGCTGGAAAAGCAAAACAAAACAAAACATGATCTCCCTTTCATAAGGGATCTTCAACAGTGAAAACAGAAAGAGTCCTCATTTTTTGTGTGCCCTTTTATTTGTTTGAACAAATAGCGGATGTACCGATTGCGGCAGTATGGTCTCCAGTCTAGAGTTTAGCCCGAAGAATCACGTGCTAAACCTGGTGCACAGCGCGCTGCAGGTACAGCACGCGATCCCCTCATGTCTGAGGCGATGGTTCGGGATGAAGCAGGAGCTGGTCTCTGCGTGGTGCTGTGTGACACTTTTCGTGTATTCGTTCGTGACTTGGCAGTGACCCATTCACAAGTCCCGCCTGCGGTCCCGCTGACACATCGGTGCATGAGTGGGTGTCTGAGTTCAGTAAATAAAATCCTTACATAGCAAAATGTCGCCTTTTTCCCTTGACAACAAAGCGACGAGCTAATGGGGGGGTCAGGTGTCATAAGGCAAGAAAGAAAATGTTAAAGGCACACCTATGGACAAACCTGTGCTCACAACTCGGTCTGGGTTCTTTTTGTAACGTCTAACCTCGGAAACTCCGTATCCCTCATGTCAGAACAGAGAACTTCGGTCAGCGAAGTTTTTCATACCAGGGTCCGACTCGTTGGAATGATCTCCCAGCATCGATCAGATATGCAGACACAAAACCATCCTTCAAGCAAATATCTGAAAACCCACCTCTTCACTCATTGCCCTCAACCAGTAGCTGTTGCCACAGCATCATCTTGTGTGTGTGTGTGTGTGTGTGTGTGTGTGTGTGTAGAAGCCGGGGGGCCGCCCGTGTATGATGCTGCACATTATGTGTTTGTAGTTAAATGTATGTGTGGACGCATGTTGAGTGTGTGTGGATTGTAAGGCGCCCTGAACTTCTGCGGGGGGGGGGGGGGGGGGGGGGGGGGGGGGGGGGCGGGGGGGGGGGGCGGCGTCCCTTAAATACCCATGTTATTATTATTATTATTATTATCATACTGCTTACACACACGCACAGTTAAAGGCCGCATTACTACCATTGTTAGGTTCAAAATTCCATTCTGATCTTTTTTTATACTGTTTAACATCACACAACTAAGACGCATGCACAAATACATGAACAAACAGACTTGCGTTCAGCACGTGTAGTGTATTTTACGTAATGCGGGGAACCTCTTCCATTTAAAAAAAAAAATCTATGTAATCTTAGACGGTTTGCCTTTAATTCGCTGGCGTCAAAAATCGTGTCGTAAGGGGCCGGGGGAGCTACATTCAGTGCAAACCGACGTGAGCGTGCTGCTAATTGCAAACACCATCACAATCGCCCGGCGCTCACCGTTCGTTTGAACGAAGCCCAAAGTTCAAACATAACATTTGCCCAAAGATCAAGCAGTCCGTTTCAGGGCTATGCACAACACGCCGACCAAATGACTTTTAAATGAAACGACAATTTTGTTTAATTCTCGACTCCGCCCCCCACTCTGGCGGCGTTTACGCAAAGGCACGTGTATGGCACTTGTGCCGACCAAAACATAAAGTTCAGACGGCCCTCAGGGAGTCCGGTTAAAAGTGCGGCTCTGTCGCTCGGATGGTCACAGGTTGAAGGAGTGCGCGGGACTGCTAGAAGGGTCTGGACAAAATATGGTAAGATATGGAGCCTGTATATTTATTTTTATTTATGATTATTTCTGATCGTTTATTAATTTCTTATTATTCATTGAACTATTATTATTTATTAATTTCTTATTATTTAATAATTTATTAATTTCTTATTATTTAATAATTTATTAATTTCTTATTATTTAATAATTTATTAATTTCTTATTATTTAATAATTTATTAATATTTAATAATGTATTAATATTTAATAATGTATTTGATAACTTATTATTACCTTATTATTTATTGATTTATTATTGTCTTTTTTTTTACTATTAACTTATTATTATCTTCATATTTATTAATTTATTATTATCTTACTATTAATAATTTATTATTATCTTCATATTTATTAATTTATTATTAATTTCAATTATTATGATGTTTAATATATTATTGTGTTAAGTACTTGCACAATTACGCTCAAAAACGGTCAGTTCGCAGACCCTGACTCAGAACGTGACCGACATTTTTCTGTACGTGTGTGTGTGTGTGTGTGTGTGTGTGTGTGTGTGTGTGTGTGTGTGTGTGTGTGTGTGTGTGTGTGTGTGTGTGTGTGTCTAGTTGTTAATTCTTTTAAGACCATGCAAAAATCGCAGTTTCACTTAAACTCTTCAGATCACTAACAGCCGCTTCAAGCCACTAGTATTCTGCAATCTGCGGCGGTCATGGGCCTAGCGGGTAGGCCCACGCTTTGTGTAACAGGATCGGATCCAGGGGTGTGTGGCGGGGGAAGGGGGGGGGGGCTGTGCTTTGGTACTACAGCACCACCACCACCCCCGTCCCCCATGGCAGTAGCATCAAACTGTAAATAACTGTTTAAAATTGAGTTGTAACGCTTGTGTTTTAGTGCCGTATATAACAACGGTTAGAAACTCAAAAACGTCGGTTATTGTGTTTGGCCTTTTACAAGACACGGGCAATAGGAAAAAAAAATCAGCATCACCCCCTGGAAACTGATTGATCCGGCCCTGTGTAATCATGGCTTGAAGTGGTTCTTACTGGTGCGCAGTGGCTTGTTCTTTTTAACTGGTCGTATCATATACTGGGCATGGGAGGTCGGGCTCGAGCTGTTAAAAGTTAAGGGCGATTTGGTGTGGTGGTTTAGGCATCTAACTGCTGATTCTGAACTACTACATGTACTACTAAGACCCATGGCTCCAAGAGGAGCATAGGCCATCGACGACCCTTCGCCATCGCACTCTGTTCTGGGCTACTCTTGCCACTCCAGTCCAGTTGATCCCCTGCTTGCATTGCTCTGCCTCAGTGTCCCGCCTCCAGCTGTTGCGAGGCCGGCCTCTCTTTCTTTTCCCCTGCTTGGCGAGTGGTGCTGGACGCTGGCTTCCTGAGGGTGTGTCCAATCCAGCCCCACTTCCTCCGCAGGATCTGCTTGGCCAGTGGTTCCTCTCCCGCTCGCTGATTCTGAACTGTCCGGTTCGAATCCATGGTGACGAGGTTGGATTCGTATTTTCCAAAGCGAGTCAAAGTCACCTGCAGACTCGTTTACGGCGCCTGTCCCGCCCTCTGTACACATGCACGCGCAAATATCAAGCGTGCACGCTGACAATTGCAGTCCATCTTTCGAAGAAGAGTACGCTGTGGCCGGGGGCGTGGAAAACAGAAATACTGTCGCACGCGCCAGAGTGAATAGCAGGGTGGAAGTTTGCACATAAAGTAGCGCTTAGCAGCAGCAGGCTTTCACTGCTTCGTCCTCCAGCCCTGCGGCGCATTGAGCGTTTCTGAAGAGACGTATAATGTGCGCCGATGAAAGGTCATTGTAAACCACAGGTTGAAGTCTCTATCTTCGTCATGAGCGGTTGAATGCCGCGTACAAAGCTATTTAGAAGTCTGTTTGCCAAATAAATACTATGAATAGATGTTCCTTTTGGCCACTGTGGCAATTTTCGTCACTTTGCAGCTTCCGGGGTCGCGCGGCAGTGACTTTCTTTGGCCTAATGTTACACGCCGATCGACAAAGTCGCTAAAAATAGCCACCAATCAGCGATGTCTAGCTGGTCTTCAGACCGCAGCCAAATAACGTTGTCTGCGCTTCTACGTACGTAGAACAACATATAAGCCAACCAGAGTCACCACAATGGTTTCACATGCTATATTGTGTCTCTTGGAAATGTTCAGCCCACATAATTTCAAAACTAAATGCAATTCTAAATTCCGAAATTTAAATACCTGAAGCTGACCCTTCGCACCACGTGATTGTAATATGGTTATGTCCAGTGTGTGAGAGAATGCGTGTGATTCACGTGAGCGTGCGTGTTGGGTTCAGTTCGCGGCGCTTTGAGCCGATTCATGAAAGTGGGTAAAGCGCCTATACAATATTCATTATTATTATTATTTTTATTATCAAGTGTCAGATTTGGTGTCTCAAGTTTTAGATCAGGGGATCTGGTCTCGTGGTTAAGGCATCCGACTTTGGATCCTGAGCTGCCTGCTTCGAGTCCCTAGTGGGCAGGAATATGGTGGGACTTTTCCTTACCATATCGAGTCAAATCCATGTGCAGACTCGTTTACGGTGCCTGTCTCACCTTCGTGTACACATGCACGCACATACATCAAGTGTGCACGCTAAAAATCCCACGTTCATCTTTCGAAGATGGCCGGTGTCGTGGAAAACAGAAAATTATCTCAATTGCCCGTTTCGGGATGAATTAAGTGCATTTGAATTTGGGATTGATTCTATCACACGCGATACACACGTGGACAACTGGCCATGACCCTGACATGGACACTGCCACAATGGACAGTTCTCCTGACCTTGTTTTGTCCTCAATCTACGCAAGGGTGTAGGGCAAAGGGTAGGCTCTCTTTGAAGTACTGGTTATTGCGCTCAGTTAAGCCGACTGGAAGCACTTTCGGCAGAACTTTTGATAAGCCCCTGGCATTGACCTAGACCTTGATTTTGGGTCACGCTGGACACAGCCATCTGCCTAACAAAAAATGACAAACCTTTACTCTCCGTTCCTGTGTAAAAACCCGACAAGGACAATGCCTGCTTGCCAGGGGGGCTGGGAAGCGGTCGCCATTATGGAGGTATACGACCGCGGGAGGTACATAAGGACTGCAGTTATTCAAAAACCTCAAAGACAGGTGGTTGAACACCTGACATCAGCTAGGCTTTCCGGCTCTCTGCTTTGGTCTGTTTTTATTTCTGTTTCATCACAGTGAAATGGTATAGCCTGCCTGCGGTAGGAAGGGGGTCGACCAAACGAAGTGTTGAGTGCTGTGAGTAAGGGTTGCTGAGATGGCGAATTGTCTATTGTTTTCCAGTGCTGTTTGTCTACCGGTGTCTGTCTGTGTGTTCGTGTGGCGTTGGCATTTTAACGGGTTAATTCCATCGTTGCTAAGTCAACTTATGTTTTGGAACAGTCTCGCTCGTGAGTGCGCTTGCACGCTCGAAATACTCTATCTTGATGATTAGACTATAGTACAGCTCTTAGTGCGATACATAGTTTCAATATTTGCTGTATATTGGCATTTATGCTTGATTTAACTGGTCCTAATTGCTATTTGTTTTGTACGCTTCTTTTTGTAATCGGGAGTTCGATAAATTAGCATGAAGGTGCAGCGTCTCCTGCATGTCCTAGGTTTATACTGCCCCGGGGACCAGTTTGCATCATTTGTCCAACGTTACCTTTTTTTCACGTAGTACAGGCGTACTCAGCCGCGAATTAGTCTTTGTTGCTTGCGCGGCGTTCAGCCCTAAAAACTCACTCACTCACTCACTCACCCACCCACCCACTCACACCCACTCACTCACTCACTCACTCACTTCAGTCAGTTCAAATCACTTTAGAAACCCTTCCCAACAACCTCAATGATGATGATGACGACAGAGACCCACTTCCCAACACCGCCAAATGTCAGACGGTCGTAATCACATTAGTCACCCAACACCTAGCCAATCGAAGGGGCGTTCTTAACAGGCGTGCGGATGGAGGCCGTACGTAGCAGAGATGATTTATCAGCACGCGCTTTTGGTAATAACGCCAATGACCTGCCGGCCTCATAATATTTGATTGATTGGCTATAATTATTACTTAGGGGATCTGTCAGGTCGTAAGCAGCTCTAGCCTCAAGGACAATTTTCATACAACACTTTCAAGTTTAACGCAGCAAATCATTTCAGTCCAGTTGAAATCATTGGAGGAGTAAGGCGCTGCAGTGAGTGAAGTCTGATACTTATTAGGACCGCGGGGGTACACAGACAAAGGATACAAAGGTACAGTTTTCTGGTTTTGTTTTACTACTACTGCTGCTACTACTCAGTACTACTACTACTTGCATAGGAGACTTATAATAATAATAATAATAATAATGAGTATTGTATAGGCGCTTAACCCAATTTCATGACTCGGCTCAAAGCGCCGCGAACTGAACCCAACACGCACGCTCACGTGAATCACACGCATTCTCTCACACACTGGACATAACCATATTACAATCACGTTGTGCGAAGGGTCAGCTCAGCTGTCTAAATTTCGGAATTTAGAATTGCATTTATTTTTCAAATTTGGTGGGCTGAACATTTCCAAAGCAGAGGGGGGGGGGGGGGGGGGGGGGCTGAGTACCCGGAGAGAACCGCCGACGATCGGCCCGAATGAACGGTGCCACATACGAGAAGGAAAAATTGATTCTTGCCCCGAGTGGGACTCGAACCCCTGACCTCTCGCATTGGTGACAATTCTCTTAACCACTAGACCACCGACCGGCCCTTATAGGGCGTGTATACATGTACACAACAAGCTCTAACCTCTACATAATGACGGAAATCAAAGCAGGTACAATCGACGACACACAGGCAACATAAAGCAACCACATTAACACAAATGTTACACACAAAGAAACAAACGCAGAATACTCATAGAAACCAGCTGACATACACACACACGCACACACACATAAACAAAATAAATGGATGCAATGTACCAAACTACGAGTTATGTGGGAAAAAACAAGAGATATATACTAATTATCAGTTTTAAATGGGTTTTAAGACAACGTTTGAAACTGGCACTGGTTTTGTGTGTCACACGCACGCACGCACACACACACACACACACACACACACACACACACACACACACACGATAATTACACAACTATCGGCAAGTCAGTTTCAGCTGATCACTTTGACAGCCTGTCATTCAGCTCGGCCTGACTCATGGTTCAGCCAGCAGGGGTGGCCAAGTTCCCCCCAATGTTTTAACATCGTCATCCCAGCCTCTTCCTCCTTCCCTACACATGTCGTCTGTCACAGATATGCCCCGTGGTCGGCCGCACGTCGGAAGGCAGTGAAATCCAGTCAACCGTGACATAACGATCAGGGCTTGACAGGCCGGACTTGCATATTGATGTCTGCTGTGTTATGTACCAGGGGTTGGGTGGGTGGGGGTTGGAATAGGGGAGGAGAGGGGATTAGGAGAAGCAGTACACGATTCAGAAAAGTTTTATTGGAGCCCGCGGTTTTAATGTAACGAGTCGGTAGTGTGTTCCCGTGTGTGGTTGGTTGTGGAGGAGAGTCGATTGAATATGCGGCGTACGCGAGAATTTTTCAACGCGGCGATTGTTGAGAGTTACTTCATTGGTGCGTACATTTTGTTGTTGTTGTTGTTGTTGTTTATATTTGAAGGAAGAGAAAGGTAGCTGAATCTGCAAAACGAAAATACAAGTCTGCTTTCAGACCTAGTGATCAGCATGCCAACAGTTCTTCAAAACAAAATCAATAATAAAAAAAAAACCCAAACAAACAATAGGACTGATCGAAGAAAGTTGTTAACTGTATTTACACCCGTGCCAGTGCACACACGAAAACGAAGCCTTTCTCTGGCATATCGTCACTTTGATAGCACTCTTCCGTCATGCCTTTCTGCTTCACTCGTCACCTACCAACCGTCGCGAACCCTCCGGTCGTCGTCCGAGAGGCTTCTCAAAATTCTCAACTTAACTCAACTTAAAATCTTTTGGCCTGGGCTCTGTCAGTAATTATCGCCCCAACCTTATGGAACTCTCCGCCTGCGACTCTGAGAAATGCGCCCACACTGTCTGTTTTTAAGAGCAGTCTTAAAACTTTCCTTTTTAGTAAAGTCTTCCAGTAATTTCCTGCATAACTTGTCAGTTTCACCAGTGTACGTCTGTCCATTTTTGTAAAATGTGCGTGAGTGTCGGTGAGTGATCGGTGCATTGAGTTTTATTGTAAAGACATGCGCCCTACAAATACCATTTATTATTATTATTATTATTATTATTATTAAGAAAGATGTTGAAGGAAAATGTCCCCTCGTTCCGACATAGATTAACATCACTTTGCATTTTCATGTGTACTTGAGATTCTAAAATGAGTACTACGTATACTGTTTGCGTATTTACATAATCAGCACATAATACTGACCAGAGATGGCGTCCGCTCTTTGCTATGTTATCGCACAGGCATACAAACTCTTTCCTTCCTCTACAAAAGCGAAGAATTTTTTTTTTTTTTTTACGTAAGCAAATTGCGCTCGAACTACGACGTACAATCTTTCTATAAAACGCTGTGCGTAAATCGGCGTGCGCCGCCTTCCCAATCGACCACCCTTCCTCGTTTCCCCACTTCTCGCGCAGACACATCAATTCGCGTCCAAATGGCTTCGTGATGGACAATAGGCATATGGGATTTCGGAGCGGGTTTGCGATTATTTTCAACAAACCACAGAACGTATAATCTGATCGACTGCAACGTTATGGGAGCATGACTTTCAGTTCAGGTAATATTGTTGGAGAACTATTGTCAACGTTAACCTTAGGTCAGGTGAGTTGAGTTTCATTTCTTGTGATTCTGTCTCTGACTGTGAGGTATTTTTTTCTTTTCTTTTTTTAAAATTATCTTTTGTGAAGCGTACGGCTGTTCAGTGCGCGCGAGTCACACAGCCCTGTCACTTGTATACAAGCGAGTTTGTTCAAACGAGTGAACTGATCATTTTTTGCAACCGTTCGTGTTTCGAGAAACACTTCCCGTTCGTCTGGTTGAGTGTAGTTTAACGTGTGGACATCGACGGTGCGGCTGTGGTAGCACACGGGCAGTCTTACAAAAGCTTTGTGAGTGATGCGAAGGTCACTTCAAACGGTTTCCGAATGTAAAGAAGTGCTCAAACTTTAAGTAAAAGTCAGTTTGTAATAGGCAGTAATTTCTTCGGTAAGGTTTTCTCTGTACATAAAAATATTACCAACGGTGATTTAATTTGTCCCAATTTTGATGGTAGCTTTTGTTTTTCTTAGCGAGTGATTTGTAAAGCAAACATCCGGTTTGAAGAAATTGATTGATTGATTGATTGATTGATTGATTGATTGATAAAGTTGAGAGTATAGTGAGTGCAGATGGGTTAATGTTGCCCTGACCTATCTATTGAGACCGACGCTTTAACCCTATTCCTGCCGAGTAAGTTATGGCCAAGCCTGTATTCCCCAGTGCAAGCATTAGAAAGTGGAGTGGGTGGGTGAGTGTTTGGGGGTTTAACGTCCTCTTCTACCACATACGGGTGATATCAAAGACGGGGCAACGATGAAAAAGCCAACACAAATATTTCGCCCCAGCCGGGATACGAACTCACGACCCGAGCTTTAGAAAGTGGAAGCTCGACTGATAACCTCTCTCTCTCTCTCTCAACACAAAAGAAAACACTCAAGCTAATTACTTAGAATGAGACCTCACACTGCAACTAAAAAATCTAGATCATGAAAAGAGGACCGAAAAACGCGGGACTGATTGTGCGTGCGGTACTGAGTGCGTTAACTGTGATTCGTGACGTCAGCTGACATCTCAGCTCTGCCCCTGTTTATAGTGCCTGCGCTCAGCCCGCCCTCCTTTTTTCTCCAACTTGGCCTTTTGTATTTCTTTAACCTTTGATTTTATGAGTGGGTCCTTGTTTGTAGGTACAGTCAGTTCAGTTCTGCCTGTGATCACCGCCAGTCGAGGTCGGCAGGTAATGTAGAGCTTTGCCCAGTCCAGCTCATTATTTTTGGCGAGTCGAGTGACTGTTAGTTTCGTGGAAGTCATAGAATATATATACTTTGTCTGGGGTTCCTTTCTTGTGGAAAGCAGTGTTTTGATACGATATACTGTGAATAGCAATCGTCATTTAAATAAATGACATTTGCGCATCAGCTAGTTGTCTTTATTTTCCTGTGTTAATGGTTCTGTCCCACAGTCAATGAACTTCAGCCTTAGTTGTAGAGAGCCGCTTACACAAAATTCATCCAGTCTATGTTTTCTGTAAATGTTTGGCGTTTGTTAACTACCATTTGTATTTCCATTTTGCAATCTTGCATTCATTTTTATGTATTTTGATTTTTTTATTTTTTTTTTACTGTTTAGCGATTAGAACTGTTATCAACTGATAGATTATAGTGCTATATAAGTACTGTTATTATTATTATTATTATCATTACTACTATTATTTTATATTTTATGCTTTACCTTTCTGTGGCAGACGGGTGACACCCTCATATCTCCGACACTTTAATTCAGAACTGCAATGAGAAATAGGCTAAACTGAATCACTGGCGATATTATTTTAATGTTTGAAAAAGCAGGTGAACGTGCTTTTGTGAGTGCCAAAAGAAATTCCTCTTTTGTATGCATCGTATGTGCTGGTAGAAATTGCTCTTTTGTATGCATCCTGTGTGCTGGTGCAAGAAAAAAGAGGCCCACGTTTCAACCTCCAGAACACAAACTGCAATACACGCCTGTCGTGCTCAGTAGTTAAATTGACGTTTCTGTACTCTGATGCACTCAAGCCTGTGTGAGGTACTCTGCATATTTGAGTAAAGCAACCGTTTTGGACAGGGTCATTCTTATAACGGATGGAAGTCCGCTGGGCCGGAATTCAGTGGTCTGCTCAAACAGGGTGGTGTCTAATACAGAGTGGGTGGGTGGGTGTTTGGGGTTTTAACGTCCTTTTCCATCATATACGGGTGACATCAAAGACGGGGCAACGACTGATGAAAAAGGCAGCAGAAATATTTGGCCCCAGCCGGGTTACGAACTCACGACCCGAGCATTAGAAGTCCAACGCTCTACCATTCAGCCGTCCCGGCTCCCCGTCAAATACAGGTGGACAGTAGCCGGTTAGACAGGTTTGAATGTACATACAGTAACTTTTTTTTCATTGACTGACACTTTTAATTTTTTTTTTAACAGGACTTCCTATTCAAGATACGTTTGGGAGAGAAGAGAGGAACGTGAACGAAGCCTTCAAAGCCTAATTTACCAGCGTAAACTGTCAACTTTGTCCGTATGATCTAACATTCAGCTTGATACCCGCTGAAGCAAAGACGCGTGCTGCGCTACGATGCCTGTGAACCCAGACGTAGATCCTGACCCGGCTGACTGTGATGAGGAATTTGATGACGATCTTTTTGAAGACGAGGACAAGAGTGAGAGATATGATCCAACCCCTGAGTCAAGATCTGAAAACCGGGAGATTACAAAAGCGAGCGATGGAGCAAAGGCAAACAATGGGGCTGAAATTGGAAGCGGTTTATCCATACAAAGCGCGAACGGTTGGGCAGAATCTCAAGCAGATTCCAGTCCGTACGGCTTGAAGTATGTCCACAGTTCTCCGTCACTGCTGGAGTTCAGAAACAGGACAAGCACTCAAGGAGAGGAGGCTGAACCCGCCGAGGCATCAGCCAATGGCGTGAAGGTAAAGGGTTCTCCAAAAGACTCGAATGGAACTAATCATGCAAACAAGAGCTCCAAGGCGCCAAAGAAACGCTTCTCTCTTCATCTCCCGTTGCCCACGAGACACAAAGCGAGCCTAGGACAACAGGACAACGTCTCCTCGCAAAAACACAACGGCCATAACGTCCACAAACCGACCAACAACAAACACCCAAACCACAACGGGGCTAAACCCTTCGGGCCAGACAGCAGACGTCTTTCACTACCGATCTTGTCCAGGCTACGGGTTACCAAGAAACCGCACGATGCAAAACGGCCAGTGTCCTACGATTCTCAGGTCGTGATCGTCACGTCCGTCCAAGATTCTCCTCCTCCTCCTGAGGGGCCGAAAAGCACCGCGTCGCGCAGGAAGAGGTTTAGTTTTCTACGTGGCTCGTCTCAAGGTGGTAGTGGTGGTAGTGGTGGTTGCTGTGGTGGTTTCCGTTTCCCGTTCCCCATTCCGGAGAGGCTCCGTCGTTGGTTTACTGCTGACTCGAGCCTCGAACACCGAGAGATACGGAATACGTTGGCCATTGGTGTGGCGTTCCAGCTCGTCTTCACGGCGAATTTTGCTATACAGGTGAGACTTCAATGTGCACATCAGATTTGTTTTCGCACTTCAATTCGAACCAATCCGAGGACTGTAATCACGTCACGTGACTTTATATTTACCAATCAGTGGGGGAATGGGGTTTTAGACTGTCATTCTTGAGGTACGCTCATACCCTCCTACCCTCATGTATAAGATAATAGTACCATAACGGGTGTGTGTGTGTGTGTGTGTGTGTGTGTGTGTGTGTGTGTGTGTGTGTGTGTGTGTGTGTGACATTATTCTGTGATTTAATCTGTGTGTTTTAGCACACACCATTTGGCATTTTACTTTTGCGTAATTCATGTAATGTGTGATTTTTTTTTTTTTTTTTTTGGGGGGGGGGGGGGTATGTATATCGCAATTTCCCGTTTATTGGACCGAATTGAACGATCGTGTAAGTCTCAATTATTTTTAAAGCAACCCAAACATTCCGCTCTAACTCAGCGATCACCCAATCATGAAGTCTCTGTTGACTGTCACCAGAACCTCCAAAGCAGCCTGCACGAGGAGGAGTCCATGGGAGCCAGCGCTTTGGGCTGTATGTACGCCACCTCCATCTTCTCCAGCATCTTCGCTCCCACCATCATTGGCATCTTAGGCGCTAAAGGTGAATTTTGCGTTCAGTATAATTGATTGGTCGGGGCTGGCCTCCCGAAACAGTGGTTTGATCATCGTATGGCAATATATTTTCATTTTTTATGTTTACTTTATCATCCCTTTCTGAAAATTGGGGCTGCCTCCCCAGGGGGAAGCGCGTCGCTGTGGTGCAGCGCCACCCAATACCTATCCTATTTTTTCCCTTTTTTTTTCTTGGGGAGGAAAGCCGGATAACTCGGAGAAAAACCTCCAATGAGCAGCCCGGTAGCCCGGAAAAACCAGTATCACGTATCACAAGCTCGACCTGGGCTCGAACCCACGCTTCATCGCCGTGACAGCGGTGGCGGCCGTTCGGTAGTCCGAGGTGCTAGCTATTAGACCACCGCTCCCCCCCCCCCCCGCCCCCTTAAGACGCGTTGGCATTGTAGGAGGTTTGTTTAAACTGAATTCTGTTCGTAGTCTCTGCCTCTACCTCCCCCTCCCAACCTCACCCCCCAGCCCCGCTTGTAAAGCGTTGAGAAACGGAGAGCTGGGTTTCATCTTTATTATTACGTGTTTCATAGGAAGCTTATTCCGAGAGAGAGAGAGAGAGAGAGAGAGAGTGCATGTGTGTGTGACTGGGTTGCGCTGGAATCCGAATGTGTACGATCGTGTGTGTGTGTGTGTGTGTGCGGGGGGGGGGGGGGGGGGGCGTCGGAATGTCTATACTCGGGGCTTCGAGTTCGATTCCCGGCTTAGTGCGAGACGTATGTCCCGTCTATGACATCGCAATCGAAAAGAGCGTTATACACACCAAACCAACTCCCCCTCCCACCACCCCCACCCCTTTCCCACCTCCTCCAAACCTCAATTACCTACATACACGTATACTCACGAGGCCGAGACGCCAACGCCACACCAACAAAACCCAACTTCTTTGTTTTGGGTTTTTGCGAAGTGGAGGTCACAAACTCGCACTTATTGTCCTCAGGCAGCGAACCTGTACACCCATTGCACATGCAGGCACAGGGGCTCGGGGCTTTTATCCGCGTGTAAACTTCAGCTCCCGTGCCGCCCGGGACTCGTGACACGAAAGTGGAGGGGGCGCCATATCACGCTTAGCACTGCATGACTTGATGCGTGACTCCACGACACAGCATGGGGGGAGGGGTAGAGATGACTGGCCTGGAGAGAGAGGGAGAGAGAGAGAGAGAAGGGGGGGGGGGGAGAGAGAGAGCAAACAAGCAAACAAACCTTTATCTTTTAACGGTAAAGTTGTAGGCACAGAGATTAACTTAATTTTTCAAGGCCATAAGCATTTGCACAGGGATATGTCGTAAGTGTCCTTGGGCTCTTTCCAGCAGCCCCCCCCCCAAAAAAAAACAACAACAACAACAACAAACAAACAAACAAACAAACAAACAACAACAACAACAAAAAAACACGTCTATGATTATTGAAAAATAGCAAACACATCAACAACATCAACAACAACAACAAAAATAACACGTCAGCCTAGCAGCAACTACAACATAGCAGACCCAAATTACCTTCTCCTCTCCTGTTTGTGCGTCCATGACCCATTTTACAACATCGGAAATGTTTGGGTTTCATTGAAATTTAAAACAGATGTTAATTTATGCTTGCAGGCTGCTTGGTAGTGGCATGGATCTGTCACATCCTGTACACACTGGCTCAGTTCTACCCGGCCTGGGGCACCTTGGTACCTGCCTCCATCTTGCTCGGGCTTCTCACAGGGCCTACGTGGACCGCACAGGGTTAGTGGTAGTAGTGAGAGAAAGGTTCCACTGTCTTTGTAATGTCGTTGCCACAATCGTGTTATTTTGCGTTCGCGTATTGCAACGTTTGGAAATTAGTCTGTCCGAATTTTAGGGTGGTGGTTTTCTCAATCTGCCATTGCAAATTTCTTGTAAATAATTATCGTAAAATCGTGTAACAATGGCCTTTTAGAAATAATGTATTATCTGCTAGCTGAAACCCTGGCACGCGCAGCGGAAGAAAACAAAAAACTTGGAGGCAGCCGGCCCCCGCAGTGTAGTGGTTAGCACTTCGGACCATTGATCAGGAGACCCGGGTTCGAGTCCCAGCCGAGGCAAGCGGGATTTTTCCTACCTAGGTCGGCTTCTACCCAGAGGGGGTGTGCTATGGGCCCATTTGGCAGGCTTCACTGGTGCGGCTTTGAGGGTGTTTCCCCTTTTATAACACATCTCATTATGTGGATGATTACACGGCCGACACCACAGGTGCCGTAGTTCCCAGGGCCTGGTTAACGCCGGGATATTTATGACAGGAAGCGTGGAATGCGGTCCTGTCACGCAGTCTCAAACCACATGGACCTCCATAGCATCATCATACCATCATCCTCATCATCATCATGCGTAATAAAAATTGCCCCAGCTTCCGAGCCCTCCATGGATTCTTCCCATGACCTGGGAGGAACACCACTGGAGCTGGCGAAGGGTTGAGACACACACACACACACACACACACACACACACACACACACACACACACACACACACACACACACACACCAAAGTCGAGGCAAAAAGTAAAAGATGCCTCCATAAGGGAGACAAGTTCCAGACAAGCGACCACTTTACACAGGGTCATTGTACTAACACTCAGGACCCCTGACCTTGCCCTTTGAAACGGAGAGTTGCTTCATATAGGTGGCCACCCAGGCAGGTTTCGAACGCATCTCGTGACTATTGTTTTCAGGACTGTACGTGTCTGCCTGCGCCTTCTCCTTCTCCAAGCGGAGCCAGCACTCCCCGTACACGATCCTGAGTCGCTTCAATGGCCTCTTCTTCGCGCTGTATGAGACCAAGAACATTCTGGGCAACCTCGTCTCTTCGTTTGTGTTACGGAACGGCGTCGGCAACAAATCCGAAGGCATTATATTCAAGTAAGGCTGCCTGTTGTTTTATTGCGGGTTTCTCTTGGAATTGGCTTTGTGGTTTTAAGGCGTCTGCCCCTAGTTCAAGGGGGGGGGGGGGGGGGGGGCGGGGTGGCCGAATGGTAGAGCGTTGGACTCTCAATGCTCGGGTCGTGAGTTCGAATCCCGCCGGCTGGGGCCAAATATTTGTGCTGGCCTTTTTTCGCGTTGCCCCGTCTGTGATATCACCCTTATGTGGTGGAAAAGGACGTTAAACTCCCAAACACCCACCCACTCACCCCCTGGTTCAAATTCCCTGGTGTTTGTTTAAGGAAAAAAGACATCGACTTTAGCCAGAAACCCCATCCAGAGGTATTTCATACGTCAGGTGTAGCGTTCTCCTGCTTGCATTGTAAGCGCTACCATTTTAAAACATTACAAACTAACTGATTCATCTATATTATTCGTGTTTCATCTGCATTTTTCGTTGGCACTGTGAACGATTTCCGGGGAAGTAACTTCAGTTGTAGAAACAGCCCGCCCCTGCCAGATCTAACGTGTAACATTTTTTTTTCTGTTTGCGAAAGGCTTTTGAGTTTCCATTGCAATACAAACGTTATCATATAGAAAGTTGACGATATCAAGATTTATCAAAGATTCTCGAACAATTGCAAGAAATCACCAATAAATTAATAATCTATATCTGTGTTGCAGGTTCTGCGGGGCCGATGATTGCCCGGATGCCGAGAACGTGACAGACATCGAAGAACCGGACACCTGGGTTGTGGACACCATGCTTGGCATCTACATGGCGCTACAGGTTCGAGTCCTCTTCCCTCTTCCCCCTTCCCCCTTTCCCCTCTTCCCCCTTCCCCCTTCCCCTCTTCCCCCTTCCCCCTTCCCCTCTTTTTGTTACGGCTGCCCCCAGTATTGTGCCAGTTCCAGTGGTATTCCTCCAAGGTTGTGAAGAGAGTCCACGAAGAGCTCAGAAACTGCAGCAATTTTAATTAAATGCGTTACGACGAGGATGAGGGTGATGGTCATGCCGTGGAGGTCCGCTTCGTGGTTTGGGATCGCGTGGCACGGTTGCATTACTCTTCTGTCACAAACATGTGATGATCCAGAACGCAACCGCTCCTCCACACTACAATTAACCAACCAACCAACCCACCAACCATCCAAGTATTTCATCCTTAGCCTGTACTGCAACTCAAAGAATACAATTGCACAACGCCTCAAAATGCCTATATATTCCCTATTAGCCTCAGGCATCATAGTCACCCCTAAAAATGCTTCAATCTAGAAACAAAAATTACCATGCACAGACCATTCAAAGGCACGCACCTGACAGGAGGTTTTATTTATAAAAAAAAATGAATGTCTCCTTTCCTCTTAGGCCTCACTGGAGTGATGCTAGTCTACTCTCTGTTTAGGCCAGAAAACCACTTCACCGAAATCCACTCACGTCAACTTTGACTGTCCTGTGCGCAAAAGGTCCCAGCTTCAATGGCCGCTTGCCTCCTCTTGCTACCCCCTGGCATGCACCTTGCCCTATAAAATTAAAAACAAATCACGAAAATCACGCGTTTTCGTCACCACAAAAATCACTAGAAACAAACACACTCATGGATGCATGTTTTTTTCTTTTCTTTTTTTTTTCTTTTGGTAACAAATTAATTGATGCTAAATAAAACAAGGAGAGAAAAAAACCAAAAAGAGACAAAAAACAAAAACAAAAGACCGCCCCCCCCCCCCCACAAAAAAACCCCAAAACCCAACAACAACAAAAAAGAAAAACAAGGAAAAGAAATAAAGAAAATTTAACAAAGGCGGGGGTGGAGGAGGGTTTAAAACACACACACACACACACACACACACACACACACACACACACACACACACACACACACACACACACACAAAACAGAATCCTTCAAACAAACAGCAAACGTGACCCCACCCGCAATTTGTGTCCTTACGCCTGCAGGTGCTGGCCCTGATACTGACAGTGGTTCTGGTGACGCCACTAGCACGCAGCGAGTGGGTGGGACGCGTGAGTCTGCGAGAGACGGCCACCTCCTGGTTCCACACGCTGGTCGGCACGGAGATGATCTACCTCGTCCCCTTCATGGTGTTCCAGTCCATGGAGCAGGGCATCCTTCTCACTGAGTACACACGTGTGAGTTGTCGCTTCGCGGAATTATTTTGCCACGTGGGTTCTTGGAAGCTCGCAAAACTCATCGCTCATTTTTTTTTTTTTTTTTTTTTGCCGGCCGTGTAATCGGGTGGGTGGGTGTTTGGGGGTTTAACGTCCTTTTCCACCACATAAGGGTGATATCAAAGACGGGGCAACGAGAAAAAAGGCCAGCACAAATATTTGGCCCCAGCCGGCGGGATTCGAAATCACGAAGCCGTGTAATCATCCACACCACAAGACGTGTCATACCAAGGGAAGCACCTCCAAAGTCGTACCCGTAAAGTGGGTGAATCTCGGCTGTGTGTGGCAACAGCCTTCCCATCAGGCCCGTAGCAACCCCCCTCTAGGTAGGAGCCGACCTAGGTAGGAAAAATCCCGCTTGCCTCAGCTAGGATTCGAACCCGGGTCTCACGGTCCATGGTATAACCACTTCACTACGGTGGCCGGTCGATGAGAGAGAGATTTCGTCGTGGAAACTGTTCAATCAAACAACCGCAAATCAGTGGTGTGTGTTTGAGGATTTAACGTCCTTTTCCACCACAAAATAACAACCCCCCTCCCTCCCTCTCTCAGCCTTTTTCTCGTAACTTCAAACCCTTTGTTTGCAGTCCTACATCAGCTGTCCTATTGGGATTCACAAAGTTGGTTTTGTCGTGGCTTCCCAACGTCTTATTCCACCACAAAATAGCACCCTCTTTCTCGCTCTTTCAGCCTTCTTCTTGTAACTTGCAACTCCTTGCTTGCAGTCCTACATCAGCTGTCCTATCGGCATCCACAAAGTTGGTTTTGTCATGGCTTCCTACGGCGCGGTGACGGCGTTTTTCGTGCTAGTGTTCAGTCGCCTGGCTCGCCTGACTGGTCGCTACCCGCTGTTTGCCCTGGCAGCCTCCGTGAACGCAGCCCTGCTGGCCGTGCTTCTGAACTGGATTCCAGAACGCAGCGAAGAGGAGCTCATCTTCATCTTCCCTGCCGTCTGGGGCGTGTCCGAGGGCATTTGGCAGACACAGACTAACTGTGAGTGCTGGGATGGTGTCAGAGGGCATTTGGCAGACACAGAATAATTGTGACTGTTGGGGTGGTGTTGTCAGGGCATTTGGCAGACACAGACTAACTGTGAGTGTTGGGGTGGTGTTTCAGGGCATTTGGCAGATACAGACTAACTGTGAGTGTTGGGATGGTGTTTCAGGGCATCTGGCAGACACAGACTAACTGTGAGTGTTGGGGTGGTGTTTTCAGGACATTTGGCAGACACAGGCTAACTGTGAGTGTTAGGGTGGTGTTTCAGGGCATTTGGCAGACACAGACTAACTGTGAGTGTTGGGATTGTGTCAGAGAGCATTTGGCAGACACAGAATAAATGTAAGTGTTGGAATGGTGTTTTCAGGGCATTTGGCAGACACAGACTGAAAGCTAGTGTTGGGATGGTGTCAGTTGGTGCTGGGCGAGGAAGTCAGGAAAAAATGAATGATTTTTGTGTGTGTTCTCTTGCAGCCATGCTCGCCGTCATCTTCTATGACCGGAAGGAGCCAGCTTTCGCCAACTACCAGACATGGAGAGCGGTCGGCTACACTCTTATCTTCTCCTACCACAGTTTTCTCTGCGTGTCCACCAAGCTGGCCATCGCTCTCGGCTTCCTGGTCGTCGGTATGATTCTCTATACCGCTGTCGAAATCAGGATCAGGTGGAAAGAACGCATCCGGATTCCGAAATCAGGCCAAAAGGACCCCAACGCCAAACGCAAGTCGACCAGTCAGAGCCAGGAGGGACTGAGCGAAAGCGTCACCGACGTGGACGAAGTCAGCGGTAACTCTTCCGACAGGAAGGACGAGAGGGGCAGCGGAGTGATCTCCCTTCTAACCGTCCCCGGAGATGACGAAAGCACCGGGAAAAGGAGCCGGCCGAATTCAGGGTACAGTTTTTCCATGGACGATGACCTGGGCAGTCGATCTGAGGTCACTCTTGACGGCACCTACTTGTCCCGGGGGGAGAACGCGTTTCTGGACAACGATCTGAAAAAATACGGGGTCGCTCCTTTGCACGTGACCAGGCCTCTGCGAGTGTCTCAATTCGCTCGCAGCGCCAGCGAGGATGCAGCTCGTTGGAGTCGATTGTCTCCCCCAGATTCTCCCAACCTGCAGGAGCAGCATCAGATACGTCCACACAGTTGGCACGACAGGCACTTCCACAACGCCGGGGATCTGAAAATCGTCTGGGAGAAGGACGATGTGTACGTTTTTTGATGTTACTGCATCACGGGGTATAGCGTGATGATTTGAAGGTGTCCGATCAGACAGCTATTTACGATGAGAAAGCAGATATGGTTGGCAAAATCTTACAAAATAGCCGAAAAAAATCGACAATAAAATAAGCAGTGTTTCTACAGGAAAAAAAACTTTTTCACAAAAAAACAAACACACAAACAACAACTCGTGTCCTAGGGTATGGGTCGCACGAAATGCGAAAGCAGTGGACCGACCCACTCCACCATGTCGACTAGGGCCTATTGCATATCGAACCATGGCCCAACTGACAAACCGAAGATTTTAAAGGTCTGGAATCTCAAGAAAAAGTCACAGCGTGTTAAAAAAAACAACTATCCTACTGTGCAAAATGCACAGTCAACTCTGTCACAGTTACAAAATTTTCAGCGTCCCTCTAAACTCTCCGACTGTGCAAAATGTACAGTCAACTCTGTCACAGTTACAAAGTTTTCAGCGTCCATGAAACCTATAAAAGTCGCAGGCAGCCTGATTTCACAGCTCATTTTGCGTTTTGACACTGAGCGAGAAAGATCGCAGTGGCTAGTCTTCTCGTGCAGCTAGGCACGTATGTGTAGCGATGTGTCTCGCTCACTGACCAAAAGCACAATGAAGTCACTCTGGTTTTAGTAGGGTCTTCAAAGCGCTGAAAACTCTGTAACTGTGACAGAGTTGACTGCATTATGCAAAGTAGCAGGAGTCGCAGTAAAAAAAAAAAAAAAGCACACACACACACTTTAAAAAACAAAAAGAGAAACTGTTAGCGGCTTTTTGTTGAGACTGAAGATCTTTCATGAGGCCAGCAAATGCTTTATTAACTCTGACCTGATGGTTAGTTATTTTGTCGTTGATGTAGTTGGTATTTGTGATGTACTGTTTTTGTTCCCTTTTTTCCTTCAAGATTCAAAGTGCACGTTTTGAATGGATCAAAAAGCCAGCGGTGGCTAAACCTGATAAGTCAATAATTTGTTTTGTCACTTCGTCTTTTACCTTTTTTTTTTTTTTTACTCCTGGAAGAACTGGAACGATGGCTGTCGGACTTGGAGAACAACTTTCGTTCCATGCTGTCAGGAACCTTCCTGAAAGCAAGGAAGTGAAATGGTGACTACAACGGCATTTTCTAAATGACTTTAAAATGGGACTTTAAGCGGTGAACGCTGCAAGGGAGAGAACGCTGGTTATATGTGGACGAGGGCCTTCATGTACGCTGGAATGTTCCATTCTAAAGGGAGCAAACCCACTTTATTTTTCCATTAAACCTGGCAACAGGGAGTGATAATAATTATGTAAGCGATGTGAGATGTCAATCCACTATGTTCGCAACGCCGCTGAGTCGGAACACTGCCGCTTTCGAAGCTGAAAAGCCTGCTCTTAACTGGGCACAGCGCGTGAAACACACATGTGCACATCACAGTCGTTGCGCTCGGTGTGTCTACTAACTACAAAACTGAACACAGCTGTGCTCGGTGACAAACCGATTGAAGATGCACTGTCCGAGTCCGCCATGCACGGTTTGCACGCCGAGTGACGTAGTACAGACAATCAGAATCTGTTGTGGAAACCACAGTCACAGTTGTGGCTATTTGAAGTCCAGGTTGCTGTGATGACGCCACAGCGGCAGAAACCCCCAAAATCACAACTGTGTCACAACTGTGGACAGCACTGTGGCGCTCCGCAGTGTCCAGTTAAGAGCCGGCTTAAGGCTGTTTGCCAGAGAGAAGGGTGTTTCAGTTGGCCATTGCGACCGTTTTCGTGACTTTGTTGTCTTCTAATATGAGAGAAATGCGATTTTCTTTGAGCACATACAGCCTTCACAAAAGGTTAAGGACCACTTGCAAATATCATTCAACTTTTCTCGTGGTGGCATGCTGGTGTAGTGCTGAACATCGCTGAAACGGCGGCTTATGAAGGCAAACAAATGAGCACAATTCATAACCAGGGATGCATTCTTTGACCTGCATCTCACTTTTGCCTTGCAGAAAGCCCCAGGTATCGCTCACTGAACACTGAAACTCGGTCTAGTTTTGCCGAAATTGCAGATTTTCAAACGCGCCAAGCATGCTGTGTGACGCGCACGTGCCATCCACACAGTGGTCGCCATGTTCACTAATTATCCCTTAACCTTGCTACCGAATTTTACGGGAAAAATCTTATTCGTTTATTTTTTCTGATTTATTGAACCTGTCACCCATTATGTTGATTGGTCCTTGACTTTTTGTGAAGACTGTACTTCATTCCTGAACAGACTAGAACTAGACAAACTTATACAATTAACTACCAATCAGCGCCGTCTAGCTGGTCCTCAGTCCGCAACCAAATAATGTCGTCTGCTCAGTACGCGGTACACTTCTAGAACAACTTATACGCTGAGTCACCACAATCTTCTCAGATGCTTATAATTATTGTGACCAGAGTGACTGATTCTGATGCACAGATAATGCATATTCGTGCAAAAGTTTTGTACACGTTGTTGTATGCCTGTCAGACCTATTGAGTCTTTAAGCAGGTTCTTAGCGTCTTACTGCGTGAATAATCTGCACGTTGGAATGAACGTTGCAAGACTCATTAATGAGCGGGAAACATTCAGAATAGCGGATTGTATATACTCACTCGTATTATATATTTCGGCAGAATCGTTCGGACTTCGTTATACCGACGTCATTTTTAACTGATTAATTTTTAGCCGAGGTGCCAAAGTGATTCATCGGCAGTGATAATTATGTGTTTCAACTGTTTGGGTAAACGCCCCTTGCTTTGTGATACGCTGTGCGGGGTGGTGATACGCAGGCAAAAACACACTAGCTTGCTATGTAGGCTTGTATCTGACAAAGTTTAGGTTTGTGCGGCACATTTTTATGCAGCTACTACACTTTAACCATTAGATATCTCGAGAAGCGTATTTTTGGTGCGGTTGTGGATGCTTTTGAGCACCAGAATCGGCCGCGATGGATGGGCCTCGCGGTCGATCGAAGTTTGCACACTAAAACCTCGCCTATTTCGTCAAATTATGTCCACTTACCGCCAATTTTCGAGCTTCAGCTGCTACATGTACGTGCGCCAATCACTGAGAGTGTATTAGATGCATAAAATATGCCGAACAAGCTTATACTTTGTCAGACACAAGCCTAAATAGCAAGATAGTGTATTTTTTACATATGTATCACAACCCGCACAGCGTATCACGAAGCAAGGGCGTTTTACCCATCCTGGTTTAGGACCTCGCGTGTGTCGTGATCGGGCTATGGGAAGTGGACTTGAAGGGGCGGGGGAGGGGGGGTTGGGGAGGGTAATGTGAGTTGGAAAACTTAAGAACAGTTGGAATGGATCTGGACAGGAGGCGAAGAAAGAGGGAGATAATGGGATGGGGGAGGGGGGAGGAGGGGGGGGGGGAATCCTGTGGTTTACCTAACTTTGTTTTTTGATCGAATCACCAGGGGCATTCACTATCATATGGATATTGGTCACTGCACTTTTTTGAAGATGTCGTGTGTGTGTGTGTGTGTGTGTGTGTGTGTGTGTGTGTGTGTGTGTGTGTGTGTGTGTGAGAGAGAGAGAGAGAGAGAGAGAGAGAGAGAAATTACAGTTGGAAACGGGCAGTTATGTTACTAATAAAAGAATTTTAAAAATATGAAGTGTTGATGGTAATATTATCACATTCGGGAGAGAGAGAGAGAGAGAGAGAGCGAGAGAGAGTGTGTGCAAACAGTCTGAGGCCTGATCCACAAACAGGTAATTATTATAAAAGCTATTTGAAAACTTTCCAGTTTCCTTAGATTTTTTTCAGGCTCAAAAAAGAAAAAGAAAAATAAACCTGCCTCCTACGACACCTGACACCAGTGAAAATGAACTGAAGAAACTCTGTGCCTGGCACCCCGTCCAAAAATGGAGGTCACGAAATAGGACCACGCATAGAACAAGTGACGTCACTGCAACACGAACGCGACAATACAAAGTTTTCAAGGAACAAACTGTGACGTAACTACGGAATGACGTCATTGTCTTCGTGTTCTTTTTTTCCCCTGATAGTCGGATCGTCGTCTGTATGAAGTTTTGACAGCCGTCGAGGACACCGCTTTGAAACAAGGACCGGACCAGATAGATTTCATACCTGGAAGTGCAGTGCAGCAAGAGTGCAGTGCAATGCACAGTGTTTCGTCCCGCAAAATCAGTAGAACTGTTCCTGTGAATAACTTGTCACCCGCCTTTGCGTCTAGCCGATGGTCCAGTGCTGACTCAAGAAACGAAAATCTCTCAGTCACTCGCGTCAGATTTTGAGGCCCGCTCAGTGAGGACGGGCGGAGTTTGTGGACTTGCTTGGGCAGTCGCTTCACACCAGCTTGTTTTTTTGGCCTTTGCTCTGCTGCGTTTACCTCCGAACGGGGTAGGAGAGACAGTTAGCCATTTACATTAGCCGTCCAGCGATAGCACCTCATTACTTATGCAAATAACCTACTCTATTTTTTTTTGTCTCCGCGGAAACTTTGCAACAAAATCGACTCCACGGAACAGCTGTCGTGTTGTTTTTTTTTTCTCTCTCTTTTTTTCACCGATACCGCAAGACCATGACCTCCATGTTGATCAACCGTTCAGTTCTCTTACTGGCTGTGATGACATCACTGTGTGAAGACAGATTCCTGGTCAGCGTGCAGGCGAGCAGTATCCAACCAACACCAGACCACGAGGATCACACGGTACAAGGACCAAGCCGTGTACAAGCTTCGGCCTCGCCACTTGAGGAGAACTCAACTTTACGCATAGGCAACAGCAGCATATTCACGCATGTGCATCTGTTGTCTGGGGAGGAAGTGACGGTTGTTGCCGTCCTTGGCATTCTCCTGGTACGTAGATCATGTTCCCATTCTGTGACAAACCGCCCTGCCTGAAGAGGGTTGGGGGTGGGTGTTTGGGATTTTAACGTCCTTTTTCACCATATACTGTGCCTGAAGAGGGTTCGCAGTCAAAACTGCATTACAATATATCTGTCGTTGTTGTTGTTGTTGGGCTAACAGGCGAGGGGAGCCCGGGTGGTCGAATGGTAAGGTGGGTTGGGGGAACTTCGGCACTGCGTGCATTCGTCCACTAGCGTGTTGACTTAACATGCTGCCCGCCTTTTCGTGTTCACGTGAGAGAAACATGCTTAATGCCAACGGATACTTTAACCAATCGCAGACCTGCTTTCAATGAAACTGCGACTTTAACCTCATAAATGTGCATTGAAAATCGTTCTGAGAACAAGTGAGTGTGTTTGGGGGAACTTCGACACCTTCGGGGGAACTTCGTCACCCCCTTCGGGGGAACTTCGGCACCACCTGGGGAACTTCGTCACTAGGCTTGAGAGTATTTGTTTTCATGGTTTCAGTGCCTTAAATGTGATGTGCTACAAACTGTAGGTCAGATTTCTTCTTTATTTTTATCTAACATGTGTGATTAAACAACTCTCTCTCTCTCTCTCTCTCTCTCTCTCTCTCTGAATGAAGAAGACTGTTTCAGGCAAAACTGAGCTTAAAACAAGAGGTTATTTTTGTGTGTATTCATTAAGCTAAGCAAATCGACCAGTCTGGGAATGTGAGTGTGTCTATGGTAGAACCATCCTGGAAGGCTATTTTAGTGTTAGAATATTTCAACTTCTTAGCTTACTCTTAAAACGAATTTCCCCTGTTGATGGTGACGGATTTCCCCCATATACATTTTTGGTCGGGGGAACTTCGTCAACCTCAGTAATTTCGTGTTTATGCAGTGTTTTGATGTGTGCCATCGCTAAAGAAACATTTAAACTTTAAAATAAAGTCATGTTTATGTTTAAGACCCTTAATATATTTGATTTCATTCAAAAACATAAAAATAAGACTATACAAAGATAGTTGGGACTTTACCGGCAAAAGACACGTGAAGTTATGAAGCAGACGAGAAAAGACACGTGAAGTTATGAAGCAGACGAGAAAAGCAGTCAAGTCAGAATGCGATCATTTGACGCGTCTGGCTGTACCAAGTATTTTCACTGGTCGTTCCATCTATCGTTTGGAATCTTGTAGTTACTTGGGAGAGCCTATTTGGAAGGATGAAAGCTTAGTAAGTGCATTGAATTATAGAAGAAACTTGGGGTGACGAATTTCCCCCGAACCGCAAGGGTGCCGAAGTTCCCCCAACCCACCTTAGAGCGTTGGACTTCTAATGCTCGGGTCGTGAGTTCGATCCCGGCTGGGGCCAAATATTTGTGCTGGCTTTTTCATCGTTGCCCCGTCTTTGATATCACCCTATGTGGTGGAAAAGGACGTTAAACCCCCAAACACCCACCAACCCACTCCTGGTACGTAGATCATGTTCCCATTCTGTGACAAACAGCCCTGCCTGAAGAGGGTTGGGGGTGTGTGTTTGGGATTTTAACGTCCTTTTTCACCATATACTGTGCCTGAAGAGGGTTCGCAGTCAAAACTGCATTACAATATATCTGTTGTTGTTGTTGTTGTTCTTGTTGTTGGGCTAACAGGGGATTTGGTCCAGTGGTTCAAGCGTCCGTTACGGATCCCGAGATACGATTCCCTGGTGGGCAGGAATTTGATGGGATTTTTCCCCCTTGCCACATCGAGCCACATTCATGTGCAGACTTCTTTACGATGCCTGTCTCGCCTTGTGAGTTCGAACCCCGGCTGGGGCCAAATATTGTGCTGGCTTTTTCATCGTTGCCCCGTCTTTGATATCACCCTTATGTGGTGGAAAAGGACGTTAAACTTCCAAACACCCACCCACCCTGTCTCGCCTTAGCATACACACGCACGCACAAAACATCAAGCCTGCGCGTTACAGATCTCATTCCACATGGGAGGGGCCGCGCAATGGTAAACGATCACACACCGTGCATGCAGGAAAAAGGGAAAGGAAAAGTGGGCGACGCACCCCCCCCCCCCCCCCACACACACACAATAGGAGAGCAGCCCGAATTTCTCTTACCACGGTAATGGGACTTTACTCTGAACTCATTTTCTACGAGGATGAGTGGGTGGGTGGGTGGGTGTTTGGGAGTTTAACGTGCTTTTCTATTTTCTACGAAGTAAGTTTGGGGTTAGAAAAAAAAATCATGTTTTAAGGAAACGGTAATTGTGGTGTTGTGATTGCTAATTTTCACTATTCTTTTTTGTTCTTTTCTGCCCCACATTTTTTTTTCACACACAGTCCATTGTCTTTTGTCACCGAAGGATGGGTGTTGTGATATTTTTACATTTTTTTCTGGTCCTTTTCTCGCCCACCGTTTTTTTTTTTTCCCCCGCGCCGTGTATGTCAGTACGTCCGCAGAGTTACCTTTGTTTGTTTGTTGAAGTTATGTCCCATTTGTTTATGTCCTGAAGAAGGCGAAAGCCGAAACGTTGACCTGTGCCGTCCTTCGTGAAAGTTAAGTGGTTTCTGTCCCTTTTATGTCGCTTTTATTTGCATGTTTTAAGGATTTAAATTTGCCTCAGCGGGAGTGTTGCATTTTGATTCTACTTGTGTAGTTGTGTTTGCTGCAGTAAAGACTGTCAAGGAACCCACTACTCTTGCTTGATTTTCACATAGGGGCGGGGATGTCACTGGTGCCCGGACACAGGACTATGAGCGAGGAAAAATTTGTTTAAGAAATCTTTCATTCCCTCAGCAGTATCCATTTTAAACTCATGACTGTGTTTACTGCCCGTCCCCAGTATGTATAGATGTTATTTATTGAGATTTTCATAACTGTGCTTGCTCCTCAGCTGTGTCATGTCCGCTATGCCCTTGCCATCTTTTAGCTTAGACTTCTTAGTTTAGTAGCATAGTATTAGACTTAGACATCACACATTATTTTAGGATCTGTGTTTAATATGTATGGATTTATATGTCTAGATAAATTAATGTAGGGGTGCGTGTGTGTGTGTGTGTGTGTGTGTGTGTGTGTGTGTGTGTGTGTGTGTGTGTGTGTGTGTGTGCGAGCCAGAAGAAAATTTTCTGCCATCGACTGACAATAAAGTTATATTGAATTGAATTGAATTGAATTGAATGACCGATAGACTTGGCCAAATGTCCGATGAAAAAACTGTCCAGCAGGACAGATGTCCGATTGTTTATTTCAAGAGGAGGTCATATGTCCGATTGCGTTTCTGTTGATCGCGGACAAACCAGTGACATTTTTCCGAGTGAGGGCTGCCGCCTTGCGCTACTCGGGGAGCTTGCTCGCTTGCGCAGAGAATATTTTTAGTTGCACGCACGCAAAGCGAGTGACGTGTGGTATGTGGTATTCCCTAAAAGAAGCCCTCTGATTGGCAAAGAGTTTAACCCTGACCTGTGTTTATGTGGTTCCTGTTTTACAATGCTTTATTGTCGCGCGCCAGAATGTTCTATTGTTTCGTTCCAATTCAGGACAAATGTCCTATTCATCTGCCACCTTCCAGGACATTTGTCCTATAGGTTTCAAACTCCAGTGACATCCCTGTAGGGGCGGTCGGTGGTCTAGTGGTTAAGACTTAGTCACCAATGCGAGAGGTCAGGTTCGAGTCCCACTCGGGGCGAAGAATTTCTTTCTCGTATGTTGCACCGTTCGTTGGGTCATCCGACCGTCGGGGGTTCTCATCGGGTACTCCGGCTGCCCCCCCCCCCCCCTCCCGCTATGGAAATGTTCAGCACACGAAATTCAAAAATAAATGCAATTCCGAAACTTAAATTGCTGCCCTGGGGCCGTGGTCACGACGCGTTCGTAACTTTTCCGCCACCGATTTACGCACGCGAGGGTCCGTAACTTACGATTTGTGATAAAATTGGGTGGTCATGACGTTTGCGCAGAGTTACGGCCGCTCGGAAACCCTTGCGTATTGTACACCACCTAGGAGGGTGTCGGAAAGGTGCCGTAGCCTTTGCGTAAATCTGAAAAATGGCCCGGCGGCCCGCTTGATTTACCTGAACTGCAAATGAGAAGAGCATTGCGACGGGAAAGGGTGTTCCGCGATCGTACTAACCCTTTTGACTTGTACGACGATGTGGACATGCTTCAAAGGTTTAGATTTAGGAGGAGAGACCTGCAGGAATTGTGCGATTGCTGTAGGACGACTTGAGTGTAGAGGGGGCGCGTTCAGTTCCTTACGCACCCTGCAATGCAAAGGCCTGTATGGCCGGCTTTACACACATCGTGGGTTGATTTGTTTCCTTTTTGTGGGTTAACATTTGTTGTGTGTGTTTCGGACTAGTTCCGTGCTGAACGCACTCGGTCAGTCCTCACTGATCAGCCACCACCGTTTTGATCGTATGCCTGTCAATGCAGGTCTCATCAGTTCATTGTGTTGTGGACCCGAAATGTGCGGGTTCCGAATTCAGAGTTATGGTCGAGTCATGTTTCTCTGCCGTAGCAAGTCAGGTTAAATGCGTGGCATGTATGTGGAGAGTTTTGTTGATGTTATCCTCTCCTCTTTCGTTTTTCGTTGTTCTTTGAGGTTCATTCCGTTGGTTTTCTTGCCAGTGACCCTGCTACATACGGTTTGTACGTGCAGTAAATGCTTCTACTGGTTGTAGTCCGTCCAATGTTGAGATAGAGACTGCTAGGAAGCGGTCTATATGCGACCTGCATGCTCTCCTGATCACACTCTCCACATACATGCCACGCATTTAACCTGACGCTACGGCAGATAAACATGACTCGATCAAAAATTCTGTAGGGAACGCGTACTGAACACACCCCCTCTACTCTTTCACGCTTCACGCTGGAAGGAGAATTTGTGCAGGTCACGTGATGGTGTTTTCCGTGGGAATCCCAGGGGTCCCACACCTATCTAAAAATAACCCGTACGTGACACCGTTTCCAGTAAGTGCGCGTCGTGACCGGCCAACTAGCGGAAGAGATAGTTTTCACGTAGCCACGTACGAACTTACGATCCGCAACCCATTTGCGCAAAGAAATTTGCGTTCGCGTCGTGACCACGGCCCCTGGCCCTTCGCACCACGTGATTGTAATGTGTTCATGTCCAATGTGTGAGACAATGCGTGTGATTCACGTGAGCGTGCGTGTTGAGTTTAGCTCGCAGCGCTTTGAGCCAAATATTTGGGATATAGAGCCTATATTAATGCGATTATTATCATTATTACATACAATGCCAAAACGTGAGGTACTCGTGTACTGTACGATAATGTGTTAAGATCCCGACCTCGACCAACCCCTGCCCACTATATGATAAGACGTATGAAAAAGAGGGTGGGTGGGTGTTTGGGGGATTAACGTCCTTTTCCACCACATAGGGTGATATCAAAGACGGGGCAACGATGAAAAAGCCAGCACAAATATTTGGCCCCAGCCGGGATCGAACTCACGACCCGAGCATTAGAAGTCCCACGCTCTACCATTCGACCACCCCGGCTCCCCGTATGAAAAAGAACGCGCCACTGCACACCGATAGCAGCCACTTCAAGCCACTATTACGCAAGCTGCGAGGCGTGGGCTGTGTCCGCCATGCCCGAGACCGCTGCAGATAGGGCCGACGCCTTGCAGCTTGCGTTTTAGTGGCTTGAAGTGGCTCCTAGTGATCTGAAGACTTCAATTTGAAGAGTCCAAATCCGAATACACACTCCCAGGGCCATAAAGGTCAAGGTCATAACGGTCAAGGTCATAAAGGTCAAGGTCATAAAGGTCAAGGTCATACGTGATACGTAAAGGTCACAAAGGCTAGTTCTTGATATTCTTCGCCCCATGGCAGGTGGTCAACGTCACATTGAACGGCACAGCCATCTTCGTGTTCTGGTTCCTCTGGCGAACAAGGAACACCTTCACGGCGATCACTGAGTGGGTGCTGTGGTCTGACATGGTCGACTGTCTCGTCCTCATTCCTGGGCAGATAGCCGAGGTGATGCTTGAATATCACCACTGGTCTGACTTGTCCTGCAAGGTCTACCATTTTATTGATGAGTTCTCCATCACGCTGTCGTCTTGCTTTCTCATCATGCATGCTATCGACCGCTACATGAGGGTGAGTGAGTGAGTGAGTGAGTGAGGTTTTAAGGCTTAAAGGTCTGCAATCTCAGCGAAAAGCCGCAAACATTGTGTGTGTGTGTGTTTTTTTTTTTTAAACTGCGACTCCTTCGACTGTGCATAAGCCAGGCAACTCTCTCACAGTTGCAGAGTTTTCAGCGCTTTGGGGACCCTTATAAAACCAGAGCACGAGTTTGGCGTGACAATAGTGAACTCTCGTAGCACTTCGTTGCGCAACGAACTTCGCTGCGTTGGGAGTGTTGCGCAAGACTACGAAACCGCGCAGCGGCCGCGCAACGAAAGGTTGATTTGTATATCTCGTAGGCAGACGAACTTCTGTTCGTTTGCTCAAGGGCGATAAGCAGCAACTGGAACTCTCCACATCGTGGAGATAGTTTTACCACTACTTCCGATAAACAAACCGAATATTCTACGAACTTTGAATTGGTAGGGGATAGCTTCATAACACTAGATAGATCAAAAGGCCACTTACTTCAATTTTATCAAATCCAAAAAGACGTGAGCGCTTTTGGATATTAGTTAAACAGCGGCAAATTTTGATGTAGCATTGTAAGGATGTAAAAAAATGAAGCTGTAGTTGAGACTAGTTTTGGGAATAAAAGGCCATGCCTTTTTTTTGTTTTTTGGTAGAAGTGGTAATTGTATAATACTTATTAATAGATCTATTCAAGATTACCTGATGCCTTAACTCCGTTGGCTCCAAACATTACCCCTGGCATCTGCAGCTGGTCTGCCAACATCTCGATGTCCGCCGCAGAATAAAATCGAAAATATTTCTTGATATATGAATCGGAAAGATCTCTCAAATCAAAAGTGTCAACAAGGGGATCCTGCTGCTGGGAAGGATGCAGCCAGTCATAGGACAATGCGATGTCCACGTTACGATGACTGGATTGGCGAGAGTCCAGATCAAAGCCCCACGTATCCAGTTTGTCAGCTTCAGTGGTCAGATCCCAAGACAGATTGGCGTCAAAGTCAGCAGCCATCCTGAAAATGAATTTAAAACAAGGAGGAACGGCCCCGTCCTACAAAGTTGTTTCTCCAAATTTCATTTTATTTTGTCTGTTTTGTTGTTATTTATGCCGGTTCTCCCCTCTCCATGTTCTACCAATGACACTAGATCCTCTACGACCTCGACCGATTAGTCACGTGACTGGGGGTGGGGCCGGGTGGGGGGAGAGCGAGAGAGAGAGAGAGAGAGAGAGTGTGGGTGGGTGGGTGTTTAGGAGTTTAACGTCCTTTTCCACCACGTAAGGGTGATATCAAAGACGGGGCAACGAGAGAAAGGCCAGCACAAATATTTGGCCCAAGCCGGGATTCGGACTCTCGACCCGAGCATTGAAAGTCCAACGCTCTACCATTCGGCTACCCTGGCTCCCCAGAGAGAGAGAGAGAGAGAGAGAGAGAGAGAGAGAGAGAGAGAGACGTCAGTTCCGTGAACTAAACATTTGACGTCAGCCTCAGGCAGGTCGTCATACACAGGCGGAAAGATGACGTCAGTTCCGCGAACTAAACATTTTGACGTCAGCCTCTAGCACTGCGATCGTCTGAGGAAGCTTGTTTATAAATGTCTTGTGATTTCCCTGTTGGCTTTGTGGCTTCCCCGATTGAATTATTTTTCACATGAAATCTGGAAGATCTAGAGGGCTGGTGAAATGTCGGAGGCAGTGACGATACTTGCTTATTTTGTCTGTGAACTAAGCGTTTGACGTCAGCTTCACACTGGTGGTATGACAGGTGATGCTTGTGCATGTCTTGTAATTTCCCTGTTGCTTTTGTGACTTCCCTGGCTGAATTAATTTTTACATAAAATCTGGAAGATCTAGAGGGCTGGTGAAACATGGACTAGAATACCTTGTATTGTACTTATGAAATCGAAATTTTGGAACTCTTTTGACCGGTGCTTTTCGCAGAAACTTGAAAAAGTTATGTTTATCTAAAAGTTCAGTTATTCTAAATGCTAAAGCTATAATAGTGCAGTAGTTCCTGTCATATGTGCAGTTGTCACACTAGACAAAAACGCCGGGATGATAAGTAATTTGCAGTAGTCTTTTCATAGATATTTGATCTTATGTGCAAACCACCCCAACCTCGAAAATATTTTTTTTTTACACAAAACCAGTCAGAGCTACAGAGCTGTAGCACGAATACAGGCAGTGTGATTGGGTGAACTTCCAAAGTCTAGAAAATGAAGGAATTTGAACAACTTTTCGAAAAAAATTCGTAACACGACCGATTTTTTAAAATCGGCGATAACTCTTCTGAAAATGCGGCAGGCTAAAAATCGTGAAAGGTAGGTCTGGAGAAGATGATTTCCCATTTTATCTCAAAGTAAAAAGGCCTCCATCGAGTTGGTTTAGGAGATAGCCATCATTACATCCTTCCACACACACACACACACACACACACACACACACACACACAGACACACGTCTCACAACTCCCGCCAAAAAGAACGCAGCAGCATAGTGTGCACGTCAAGTGTCTATGACGCAGGTTTCGTTACGTCACTATGTGCGTGAAAGTATTATTGTGTGGAGAAACGTCACAGTCTTGTTTTGTATCACTGAAACTTGCTGCTGCGCGCAGCAAAATCTGCCCCGTCTCATAAAGTTGTTTCTCTATAGAGAAACAACTTAAAAAGGGTGCTTGTCAGCACAGAGGACAGGATAAGACTAAGACAACAGTCAGCCAAGAAGACTAGACACAGATTAGGTTTTGAACGACCTCTGACTTCTCTAGAAAAAATCAAGAGGACCACCCCTATTTGCAGATTAGGATACAGATTCTAGTAGTGTCCCACCACATACACACCCCAAATAACGACAGTGGAGTTTCACTTTTCTTAGCAAATAAAATTTGCTTATTATATTCAATTCAACTTTCACTTTGACTTGAGTGTTACCAAACCCCTGCTGAAAACTGGCAAGCACATATCTGAATTTGAATGGTTTCGGTTGAGCCGTCAAGCCTTACGATTAAACAAACTAGTGTTGGGAACAAGAAAGAAAAGATGAACACAAAAGGAAATCAGCAAAAAAAAAATAAAAAAAATCAAAACACACATTTAGCAGTTACAATCCCTAACCAAACAGCATAAAATACACAGCAAAATAGTCTGTGCATAAAAACAGGTAAAAACATTGCATGAAAAGTCGATTCGAGTGAAAGCATGGTCGCCGCCATATTGGATTCCAGTGCTATTTGGCCATCTTGTTCTGAAGCAAATTTAACCTAGTTTTCTTCCAAAAGAGGCAGAATGCAGTGGTATTTTAAAAGAATATAGGTCAATCTTTACAAAAACACATTTTTTTGTCTGAGAAAATCGAACTAAAAGTAACATACATACCTCAGAAGTCAACTTCGTTGGAATCAGTAAAATCAGCATCCTTCGTGAACTCTGTTTCGTTTCGCTACGGCATGGGGCGTCGTAGAGCGCAACATATACGCACAGTCTGATGACGTAGTACGCACACGCAACGAAGTTCGTGGCGCAACGAAGTGCTACGAGAGTTCTCTATTATTTGGCTTTTGATCAGTGAGCGAGACACATCGCTACAGTGTCTAGCGGATGTTGAATGCTGCACGATCTTTCTTGCTCAGTGTAAAAACGCAAACTGAGCTGTGAAATCAGGCTGCCCTTGGCTTTTATTAGGGTTTCAGGGACGCTGAAAACTCTGCAACTGTGCCAGAGTTGACTGTACTTGCACGGTCGGCTCTGTACATTTTTTTCACACTTCGGAAAGCGTTTCGTTGGGAGCTTAGATCTTTAACGTCGCACAAGCAGCAAAAACTAATTCGCGGCTCATTCTGCCTGCACTACTTGGGGGAGGGGTGGGGGGTGTTGGGGGGAGGGTGGAAGTAGTGTTGGACATATGATGCAAACTGGTCTACGGGGCAGTATAAACCTAGGACATGCGGGAGACGCTGCACCTTCGTGCTAATTTGTCGAACTCCCGATTACAAAGGGGAGTAGAAAAAAATAACAATTAGAAGTAAGTAAAACAAACAAAAAGGGTGAGAGCGCGGAGGAATAGCAGCAGCAGCAGTAGTAGTAGCAGTAGTAGATCTAGTAGTAGTAGTGGTAGTAGTGGTGGTAGTAGTAGCAGTAGTAGTGGTGGTACAGTCGAACACGTTTAAGCCGAACTCGCCCGAGGAATGAAAAATCGTTTCGCTTATTCGAGTTTGTGCACATCCGAGTTCGGATAAGCCAAACCTTTCCCGAGAAATTACCCTGCAGTTCGGCTTAAGCGAGTTTTTTTCAGGATAAGTTGTAAAATCACTTGGAATGTTTGTAAGGCTTCGATAGCTGACAACACACACACAGGAGCAAGTTATTGGCGTATGACATAACCTAATCACACACACACACACACACACACACACACACACACACACACACACACACACACACACACACACAAATGCACGCGTATTACTATACGCACAAATCAATACTTCATTCCTGCACTCCCCCCTCCTCCCCCCCCCTCACCTTCACCCCCCCCCCCCACACACACACAAATGTGCGCGCTTCAAGTCTATACGCACAAGCCAATGCACGCTCCATCTCTCCCCCCCCCCGCCCTCCCCCCCTCACACACACACACACACACACACAAGCATTAACACACACACACACACACACACACACACACACACACACACACACACACACACACACATCAATACAGGCGGTGGAGTTTAAACTTAAAGATTAAAAGCTAGTTTGAAAAGATGTGTTTTGAGTTCTGCTTTAAACTGTAGGAGGGAAGGGATGCTTCTCAGAGAAGATGGCAAGGAGTTCCAAACGTGGGGGGGGGGGGGGTCACTATAACTGAAAGAACATTCGCCAAATGATTTGAGGCTGACCCGGGGGACCTTCAGTAGCTTTTCTGAGGATGAGCGGAGAGTGCGGGATGTTTCGTACGTGGTGAGCTGATCAGAAAGGTAATAATAATAATAATAAATGTGAATTGTGTAGACCCAAGCTCTTGAATAGACTTTAAAGAGTCGCGAACTGAACCCAAACACGTACGCTCACGCGAAGAAAAACAGGATTGTATATTTTTCTGTAGGAAAACTCAAAACAACATCAACTGCTATTTTGTTCGCCAACCATATATGCTTCCTCATCGTTAATCGCTGTCTGATCGGACACATTCAAACCGCTACGTTTTCCATCACCACTGCAAATGTTTTTGGTTTTTTTAAAAGAGGGGACAACCAAACGAAACTGATACCTTTTAGAGTTTTTCGGTTATTAATCTACTATTCTGTATTTATTGTATTAATGTGTTTGTATATATAAGTTTTTTTATGTTTAGGGAGTGCGTGAATGTGTGTGCACATCAGAGTGAGTGAGTGTTTGTGGGAATATGATAATTTATTCTTAATCAAAGGAGGAGCAGACATTGTAATTTCCCTTTTATGGGATCCAATAAAATGTCTTATGTCTCGGGTGAAGGGGGTGGGGGGGGGGGAGGGGATATAGCTATATTGTGTAAACTGTTATGTTTTTGAGACTCGATCCTGAACCATCCCACAAACCCTCTAGTTCCACATGTGTATATCGCTTACACCTAAGACGTTTGTTGCAGTGCATCCACCCGTGGAAAATCACGCACACACAGACGGCCAAACTTCAGGCCTTTGCGGCCATGATCCTGGCTGGCATCATAGCGTCTCCGACCTCACTCGTTTTCCGCACGGTTAAGACGGACGGTCGTGACGAGAAATGCGACGTCGATTTGTGAGCTCTCTCTCTCTCTCTCTCTCTCTCTAGCCTTTCTCAGGGGCATCCATGTGGAACTCTTTACCACTGAGTATCCAAAACATTTCCAAATTCACTGACTTCCAAACAAATTCTGCACGACACGCTCATCTGACCATGTAGGTAGAAATGTGTTATATACATGTTATCGAATGTTAGTGACGACTTTGAAGTTCTTACTTGGCATACAGCCAACATTATCGACAAATGCCACTTATGTTTTGATTGTTTATCATGTCTATTTTTCTCTTCTTCATTTCCTTTAGATAGTTGATACTTTTGTTTGTCTCCCCCCCCCCCCTCTCTCTCTCTCTTTCCCCCTTTCCCCCCTAGCAGGACAGCTTGTAAGACAGGCAGTAATGCCTAAATGCTCTATCCTGAATAAAAAACGTTTCATCATCATCATCATCATCATCATCATCTCTCTCTCTCTCTCTATCTCTCTTCGCGTCTCACCCTCTTGTTTGTTTTACTCAGTTCTAATTGCTATTTGGGTTTTTTTTTCTACGCCTTTCTGAAATCGGGAGTTAGACAAATTAGCATAAAGGTGCAGCGTCTCCCGTATGTTCTAGGTTTATACTGCCCCGTAGACCAGTTAGCAAGGACAGATAGTAAGAGAGACCTGTGCGTCTGTTATCTCATCCTTCAAAAAATAAAAGTTTCAGTCAGTCAGTCAGTCAGTCAGTCAGTCAGTCACTCTCTCTCTCTCTCTCTCTCCATTATAGAACAGCCTGTCGGTTCATGTTAAAGCCGCATCCTCTATCACAGAGGTTATTCAAATACTTCACTAAAGCGTGAAGTCATACATGTTATAACACTTCTATCAATGGCATAATTATTACATTTCAGTAATTTTGTCTGATTACTTGCATGCCGGCAAATCGCCTGCTATTCTATTCCTCTCTTTCACCCCACGGTCAGTTTGTGTCTTTACGCCTGCAGGATGTCCGGTTCGGTGGAAGTGACCATGTTCCTGACGTCAAGGTGGGTAGTGTTCGTCGTCACCACCACCGTGTTGTGCTGGCTCTACACGCTCACCATAATCAAAACGACCACGGCAGCTGAGGAGCCGGAGGAGTCGGTCATGTCCCTGGAGACGCTGACCAGGTACTACACATCTAAACGCGAGCTGTCCGCCAAAGACTGGGAGTCCAGCCTGGAGGGCATGCCCTTGCCTGCAATACGATTCCTGAAGGATAGTGATGAGACCATTCAGCAGGCGAAACCCCACAGCGACGTGGACGCTGTGGGGGGCAGGTCAGCTGAAAAGAATAAGGTCAGCGCCAGTGCAAACGCCGAAAATAAGAAGAGCTGCCTCAGTGAAAAGTGCGAAACCGCGTCTTCGACCTCCGCATTTAAAAGCTTGTCGTCGGTCTTTTCCGTGGCAACTAGTGTCAGTGACGTTGAGGAAAGTAGTGACAGCTCTGTGCAGACAGTAGAAAGTCGACAGGAACAGCCAGCACGGGCGGGCAATGGCAGCATATTTCATTACTTTAGGCGGAAAACTGTCGGCCAGCCGACCAACCTTACTAACAACAGCAAACAGTCCAACACAGACCTGAACGCAAAGTTAGACAGCTTTGCTACCAGCATGGTGTCTGAGCCAAGGCGATCCAAAAGGCCGTCGGTCGACGACAGCGCAGGGAAATTGACTGACGTGCAAAGTATTCTCGTAGCCAAAGTTTCGCCTGACATCACTGTGTCTGCGCGAGGAACGCCCACGTCTGTTCTGAGCGCTGGCAATGGATCCAGTTTCGTCTCTCAGCACGCAGCGGATGACACCGGGAATCACTCAAAAGTACCGTCGGCTGAGGCCAAAGTGATGTCGGAGAAAGGTTTCTTAACCGTGGAAGCTGACAAGATGTCTCAGTCAGGCGGTGTATCTGGAAGGTCCAGAAGCGGAAAGGGGGACCATTACACAGAGGATTCTAACAGAAGTGCAGCAACTGTTGAGGAGGAGTGGTCAGGGACCCAGGTCTTGCAAAGAAGAGAATGCAGCCCAGAAAACATTACGGAAATTGACGTGAAAGCCCGTCAGTTAATGTGTCCATTGTCTACAACGTCCTGTGACCCAAAAGGACCGGACGACGGTAGTCAGGCTTGTGAAGAAGATTCCTCAGGAGAACGACTCGTGACATTCCGCAAAGACAAAAGCATTTCCGTGAGCACGGGTGAGGGTGATGTTGGGTCGATGGACAAACAACGCGCCTTTGTCTCCAGTCAGGCAGCTGTCCGGACGACAAAGATTGGCGCTGTCGATAGAAACGCAGAGAAGACCCTGACGGAGACGGCAAATGGTGAGACAGCCCATGATTCCGATGACACGTCAGACAAAGTACAAGGCAAGACACCACCCGCCTCGAGTGTTTCGGGCAGTGGTGGTGCTAGCAAACCTAGCGCTGCGACCAATATTCCGACGCAGACTCTGGGCACAGAGGAAGACGATGTTCTTCCCCGGGCGCTTGCACAGGAGCCCAGCGCTGTAGGATTTCAGCTTCTCGGTTCGACGTGCGCGACACACAAAGACATGCACCCGACAGTATCGCAGACTTCGGCAGCAGTTTCTGGCGAGGGACAACTCAACGCTAACAACAATTCCTCCACAACCGGGAACCCTGAAAATCAACGCAGAGAAACTATTGCACCAGCGGGCAGGGCCAGGCGAACTGGCTCAGTTAAGGTAGGTACTACAAGCTTGTACGCATCCGGGTCCTGATCGAAAACCACACACAACGTTGTATAGGGGGTAATAATAATAATAATAAGTCATATTATTATATATATATATATATCATATTCATGGGGCGGTCGGTGGTCTAGTGGTTAAGGGACTTGTCACCAATGCGAGAGGTCAGGGGTTCGAGTCCCACTCGGGGCAAAGAATTTTTCCTTCTCGTATGTGGCACCGTTCATTCGGGCCGATCGTCGGGGGTTCTCTCCGGGTACTCCGGCTTCCTCCCCCTCTGCTTTGGAAATGTTCAGCCCACCAAATTTGAAAAATAAATGCAAGTCTAAATTCCGAAATTTAAATGGCTGAGCTGACCCTTCGCACCACGTGATTGTAATGTGTTTATGTCCGGTGTGTGAGAGAATGTGTGTGATTCACGTGAGCGTGCGTGTTGGGTTCAGTTCGCGGCGCTTTGAGCCGATTCATGAAATTGGGTAAAGCGCCTATATAATACTCATTATTATTATATTTATAAGGCGCCCGTCTCTGAAAGACAGACTCAGAGCGCACACACCCACACACACACACACACACCACACACACACACACATGAACATGGACAGAGGGTCACAGTTATCGATGGAAAGGACTGACGGAACAGGTATGTTTTGAGCTGTGATTTAAAGGCTGACAGTGTGGGGACATCACGGAGGGCAGAAGGCAGCGAGTTCCAAATTGGGTAAGAGTGCCTATTGCTTCACAAAAGGCTACTGAAGCGGCGTAGAGCAGTGTGCGCTCTGGTTTGATAAAGGGTTCTGGACCAGCGTGCACACTGCTTTGCCAAGGAATCTTGGAGCAGCATTCGCGCTGCTCTTTGACTGTTCTCCGGAGCAGCATGCCAAGAATTTCATGGATGGGGTTCGCAGTGTTCTGTACACGGCTTCTAATAATAATAATAATAATAATAAATTGTTCTTATACAGCGCAGAAAATCTGCCCAAAAAGCACTCAGTACGCCACACACACACACACACACACGCGCGCGCGCGCGCGCGCACGCACGCATGAACGCACGCACGCACGGCGGATGTGGGATACAGGGGAGGATACAGTAAATATTTTAGGGGAAAGCTTTGCCGAAACAGATAGGTTTTAAGCTGTGCCTTGAACTGTGACAGAGTAGGGAGACTTCTAAGGCAGACGGGCAATGAGTTCCAGATTTGGGGAGCAGAGTAACTGAACTTGGCCGTAAGTTTTCAGACTGACACGGGGGTATTTTCAATAGTTTCTCGGAAGATGAGCGAAGTGAACGGGAGGTTTCATACGTAGTGAGCTTCTCTGTGAGGTACTGCGGGAGGGATTCTACAGCAGCATGCACGCCGTTTTGCTAGGGCGTCGTTGAGAAGCATGCAGTCTGCTCGTTACCTGGGTTCCGGAGCGCTGCGGTGTGTAATGTACTCAATTATGGATGACAACACCGGTATGCAAGGATCGCATTAGCGACACACACTGTTGCTCATTGGCTCTTCTCTCATGCAGTAACCTCTAATTAATTATTACCCTTTTACACCATTCGCCGGTGCAAATTTTCAGTGACTTAACTTCGAGTGCTTTCCGCAAAGAAACAGAGATTTATGACTTTTCATGACCCACTAACTGGTTTCACCAGTTCACAACAAGGAGGGGCGGCCCCGTCCTACAAAGTTGTTTCTCCAAACTTCATTTTATTTTGTCTGTTTTGTTGTTATTGTTGCCGGTGTAGGATCCGGTCCGGTCCCCCCTCTGAAGCAGTCCCCCGGGGGACCAATTCGTGGCAAAAACTGCTCTATAATGGTCCCCCCTTAGACATCCAGCCTCGTTTTCGACTGGTCCCCCTGGGCGATTTTGGTCCCCCCTCGCATCCAAAATAGGCCCCCTCTCGAACTGGTCCCCCTCTTTTCTAACCAATGTAGAGCTATGTCAGTATTTATTTTTAACTTTATTGTTATAGTGTGTGTCAACTCAGTAGAAAACGTGACTCTGGATCTCTCTCTCTCTCTTCTCTCTCTCTCTCTCTCTCGCCCCCCACACTTTCTCTCCTCCCCCCATCTCTCAAACACACACACACACACACACATTATGCACGCACGCACGCACGCGTGCACACTCACTCACGCACGCACGCACGCAAACACACACGCGCACACACACACACACACACACACACACACACACACCTCTTTCGTTATAATTTATGTATAATTATTTTCATTTTTGTACAGAGATGTTATTCAAGATGATCTTGAACTGGGTCAAGGTTACAGTGTCAAATCTAAACTTTTAAAAGTGATTTAACTTCGTAGATTTGCCGTTCTATGTAGCCTATACTTTTGTTTTTTTATTTTCTCTTTTTTTTTGTGGGATGAGAAAACGGTCGCCACTAAAAAACAAAAGTATAGGCTACATAGAACGGCAAATCTACGAAGTTAAATCACTTTTAAAAGTTTAGATTTGTTTTCTCTTTTCTTTTTTTTTTTTTTGTGGGATGAGAAAACGGTCGCCACGCTTCTTGACACGTCACGTGACTCGTGTCAAACATGCCTATAATTATAAGTACACGACAATTCATTCCGTACTTGGGCCACCGAGGTTGAGATATTTGCTGCAGCCACCCTCTTGGACACGCCCGTGTATGTGTTCACAAGAGAGGCTCCAGGCCGACAACCTAGGTGGCTGAAATACGGGCCAGTTTGGCAATCGGCCCCATTGAAAACAGACAGAGTAATTTATATAATGAATCTTGGACATCACTTTGCTCCTGTTTTTTGTGTCACTCCTTAGACCAGCCTGAGAACTGTTAGTCTTCTGCTGTTTTTGTTGTTTCAAGGGTCATGATTTGAGACACTGGTACTCAGTCTTGACTGTCTACTTGAAGTACGCTGAAAGCCAAAGGTGGCAACTAGTTTTCATGTCATGGACACTTACTTAATTTTGAAGAAATATTTTTTCTATGGCGTTGTATAGAAAATATTAGATACTTGGTCTTTGATGTTATTCTCTAAATGCTATTTCCAGTTTAAAAAAAATGACAGGAAATGTGGACAGCAAAAAAGAACCAATGCAAAAAAAACAACTGAAAGAAACAAGAACACAACCAAACAAATATATCTCACACACACAAAAATAACAACAAGCACATAAATCGGAAAAAAAAGAAAAAAAATGTTCCTATGGCCCTGTGCTTTTGGGGACAATAAAGTTTTGTAACAATAAAGTTAAAAATAAATACTGACATAGCTCTACATTGGTTAGAAAAGAGGGGGACCAGTTCGAGAGGGGGCCTATTTTGGATGCGAGGGGGGACCAAAATCGCCCAGGGGGACCAGTCGAAAACGAGGCTGGATGTCTAAGGGGGGGACCATTATAGAGCAGTTTTTGCCACGAATTGGTCCCCCGGGGGACTACTTCAGAGGGGGGACCGGACCGGATGCTACACCGGTTCTCCCCTCTCCAAGTTCTACCAATGACACTAGATTCTCTACGACCTCGACCGATTAGCCACGTGACTGGGGGTGGGGCTGGGGGGGGGGGAGAGAGAGAGAGGGAGAGAGAGACAGAGACAGAGAGGGTGGGTAGGTGGGTGTTTAGGAGTTTAACGTCCTTTTCCACCACATAAGGGTGATATCAAAGACGGAGCAACGAGAAAAAAGCCAGCACAAATATTTGGCCCCAGCCGGGATTCGAACTCTCGACCCGAGCATTGGGAGTCCAACGCTCTACCATTCAGCCACCCTGGCTCCCCAGAGAGAGAGAGAGAGAGAGAGAGAGAGAGAGAGAGAGAGAGAGAGAGAGAGAGAGAGAGACGTCAGTTCCGTGAACTAAACATTTGACGTTAGCCTCAAGTAGGTCGTCATACAGAGAGAGAGAGAGAGAGAGAGAGAGAGATGACGTCAATTCCGTGAACTAAACATTTGACGCCAGCCTCTAGCACTGAGATCGTCTGAGGATGCTTGTTTATGTCGTGTGATTTCCCTGTTGGCTTTGTGACTTCCCCGATTGAATTATTTTTCACATGAAATCTGGAAGATCTAGAGGGCTAGTGAAATGTCGGAGGCAGTGACGATACTTGCTGATTTTGTCTGTGAACTAAGCGTTTGACGTCAGCCTCACACTGGTGGTATGACAGATGATGCTTGTGCATGTCTTGTAATTTCCCTGTTGCTTTTGTGACTTCCCTGACTGAATTGATTTTTACATAAAATATGGAAAATCTAGAGGGCTGGTGAAACGTGGACTAGAATACCTTGGATTGTACTTAAAATCACATATTTGGAGCTCTTTTGACCGGTGCTTCTCGCAGAAACTTGAAAAAGCTACGTTTATCTAAAAGTTCAGTTATTCTTAATGCTAAAGCTATAATAGTGCAGTAGTTCCTGTCATATGTGCAGTTGTCACACTAGACAAAAACGCCGGGATGATAAGTAATTTGCAGTAGTCTTTTCATAGATATTTGATCTTATGTGCAAACCACACCTACCTCGGAATTTTTTTATTTATTTTTTTTACACAAAACCAGTCAGAGCTACAGAGCTGTAGCACGAATACAGGCAGTGTAATTGGGTGAACTTCCAAAGTATAGAAAATGAAGGAATTTGAACAACTTTTTCGAAAAAATTCGTAACATGACCGATTTTTTAAAAATCGGCGATAACTCTTCTGAAAATGCGGCAGGCTAAAAATCGTGAAAGGTAGGTCTGGGGAAGGTGAATTCCTATTTTATCTCAAAGTAAAAAGGCCTCCATCGAGGTGGTTTAGGAGATAGCCATCATTACATCCGTACACACACACACACACGCACACACACACACACACACACACACACACACACACACACACACACACACACGTCTCACAACTCCCGCCAAAAAGAACGCAGCCGCATAGTGTGCACGTCAAGTGTCTATGACTCCGTTACGTCACTGTGTGCGTGAAAGTAAGTATTGTGTGGAGAAACGTCAGTCTTGTTTTGTATCACTGAAACTTGCTGCTGCGCGAAGCAAAATCTGCCCCGTCCCATAAAGTTGTTTCTCTATCTATAGAGAACAACTTAAAAAAAAACACACACACTCCAGTTACGTCATCAGTGAAAGACGCACAGAAAGTGTGTCATTTCAAACATCTGAAACTCTTACGTCACGGCCGGTTGATTTGGGGGGGTGAAATTTTATGTTGCGATCGCACAGAAAATTCTCTGCGAAGTATTTGCGCGTGCACTTTTGAATGTCAGTACATGACCACATGCTTTGAATGATACTCTTCTTAACATGAAGCACTTTCAACTGCTCTAAGGATCATTTTCTTACAAATCAGTGTGCAGAATTTTGAAGGGGTACATAAGTCACTTGTCACCGTGCCAGAAAATTAAAATGTCGCAGAAAAATGTATGCTACTAGAGGCAAGAGTTTGAATGCATAAACAGCGTGATATAAACAGCTTGCATGATCGGTTCTTGTGGTTTACCACGAGAGAAACCACTTGATGTTTCAATTTTTGTCGTAGCTACCAAGCGAGTAGCTACGGCAACAAACCAGTGTTCCCGATTACGCACAGGTGTGCGTATTTGTACGCACAAAATTGTTAAATTGACGCACATATTTAAGGAACAGGGGACGCGCGGGCCCACACTCTAGAGAGAGGAAACTCCGTGCACTGTGTGAAGAAAATGGCTGGGTCCACCTCCCGGGTGACCAAAACCACGTGCCACTCTTCCCGCGCAGGCACTCTGCAATCATCTGCAGAATACGCACGCTGTGCTGTGCACACACATGGAGTAACGACCTCTGCCAGTGTGGGCAGCCCCCAGACGTCCGCCACATTGTGAACGGCTGTGAAGGCTTGCCCGCCAGCCTCCAGCCAGTCTGGGATCTGAGAAACAGATACTCACTGAAGACGGTAGACTTCCTCAGGCCACACCAAGCCCTTGGTGATAGGCCAGTGAGAACCCTGGCCGACGCGATCGTCAGATCAGATCTGACAAAATGGTTCTAATACCAAAGAGCGAGGGGACACCCCAGTGATGATCCAAAGGCAAAAGTACGGATAACAGAACAGATCGAGGCACTGAAAAACAACCCAGACCAGGCATCTGAGAGCCAAACAGAGATCCTCTGACGTTGCCCAAAGCTAAGCAAATCAGACCTCATCCACCCCAAAGTCACTCGCCCAGCCAAGCAGCCAAAGACACATGCCAGGAACAACTTGTCCTTAAGGGCCAAAAGCCATAGGACGTAAAGCAAGCTAATGATGATGGGGACGCGCGCTTTTGACGCACTCTCCCGTAGTCTTGATGAAAAAAAGCGATCTGTAACTAGCAGCAGGCACTTGCTGCATTGCATTTCCGCTGAGCCATTGTGCATGACAGACAGATTCTGACTGGCGTAAACTACTCTGGACTCTCCAATTATACTGGGAAAGCGTGCGGGTTCCTCACTTTGGCGATTCGCTATGGCTGACGCGCTGTACAATTCACATACATCTCTCATGCTGGAATGCTTTTGTCAAGAACAGCAGATGGTTTTGACTTTCAGACTTCTCGTACAAAAAGACCATGGACGGTCAAAATTGGCGAAATGACTCTTAAAAATATGGAGAGCGGGTCCCACGGACCCTTGGATTTTTCGAAATACTTCGTTCTGCTGCTGACACTCGGACAACTCCGTGTCCCTCATGTCCAAGACATAAGGACCTCTTGGGTCAGCTGTAGTTATTCATACCCAGGTCCTGAACTTGTTTGGAATGATCTCCCAGTTTCGATCAGATTATGCAGACCACAAAACTAGTCTTTCAAAACTAATCTGGAAAAACCCACCTACCTTCCACAGGCTTCAACCAATAACGGTTTGCACATCATCATCTTGCTGGTCGCGTGTGTGTGGTGTTGTGTGTGTCGTGTGTGTGTGTGTGTGTGTAAGCCAGGGGCAGCCAGTATATGATGCTGCACATTATGGTGTTTGTAGTTAAATGTATGTGTGGAGGCATTGTTGCGTGTGCTTCTGGGTGAGTGTGTGTTGATTGTAAGGCGCCCTGAGCTCCCGCGAGGAGGGAGGGCGTCTCTTAAAGTACTTATTTAGGGAGTTTCGGCAAACATAGTTTTTCGGTGGCTGACGCTGAACTTTCGCTGAACCCGCGGTTTGAAAAAGAGGTCAGATGACGTCAGACGCTAGGCACAGCCACCGACCCTTCAAAGCCATTCGGCACACGGCGCTTCGTGGGTGTTTTTGGAACTGAAATCTGAAATCTGCCCTCTCCCCCTGTTCATCTCTGCGGAGACCTTCTATCAGGACTTGCCAAGTGAAAGCAGTCAAGGCTGTCATCCAGGATCAACTCCATCAGCACTTCGTCCGTGATGGCTTCCGTTTTTCTTGATCTAAAAAAAATAAGTGTGGAACGTTGATGAATGATAATCACCAAGACCATCAGAATCTTCAGCATGTTGTAGGCGGATTGTCTACAGAAGAAGAAGAAGAATGCTGGTCAAACTCTGCATTAGGCCTAGTATGAACGGCTTAAGATTCCTAGAGAATCGTCCCTAAACCATTACCAGTTACCAGTTATGAAGACTCCTGAAACCAGCACCTCATTCCATACTGCAACGAGGATCAACCCGTCTTTCATGCTAAAAAAAAAAAAAAGCGTAGGAATCACTAATAATGAATGATACAATGATCTAGTGTTGCTAGAAATTGAACAGATGCGGTACAAATACGTGAAAAAGCTCACCGAAGTTGCCTCACAAGCTTTCGCTGAAAACGCCGTTTCACCTCCGAAACCACGGTCGCTCGTTCGGTGGCGTTGACCTCGGAAGTATAAAGCTAGGTCAAACGCATGCGCGTTAGCGGTCGTGCTAAAAATAAAGGGGAATTCCGAGCGCCAACCACCGACGAAAGCCTTTGTCGAAACTCCCTATTATTATTATTATTATTATTATTATAATCACAGGGAACACTGACAAATGGAAACGGCGAGTGGTTTCTTTCGTGGTAAACCACTCAAACTAAATCATGTAAGCTCTATGTCCAACACCAGCCTGTCCAGTATTCACCGGCCGAGAAAATCCCCCAGACAGACAGAAGGATTCACTGGTACTTCTACACGGAGGAGCCGTCGGAGAGCGAGGAATCTGACAGCAGCAGTAGCTGGCACTACGATAGTCAGAAACTGTGGTGGAGCGCGTCGCTGCTGCAGGAAAGCCGGGGCATCATGAGCCGGAACCGGACTCTGCTGGCCTCCTGCATGGTGCTAGCGGGCTATGTCGTCAGCCATCTGCCGGCGATCGGCCACTTGCAGCTGGGAATACATGAACAAGACGTGAGTGCACGGTTATGATGCGTTTTCGTCACGTATTGCACGAGGGAATTTCAGTATCAAGCCCCTTTTTGTCTGGAGTTCTCCTCCACTCTGCCTCCGCATTGCTCCTACTCTACTCTCCTTTAAATCTCAGTTAAAACTTTTTCTTTTTTTTTTTGCTGCCACAACTCTTTGCCGGCTCCAGTGGTGTTCCTCCCTGGTAATGGGTGGAATCCACGGATGGCTTGGAGGTTGTGGCAGTTTTTACTATGCATGATGGAGATGAGGGTGATGGTAAGATGATGCTATGGGGGTCCGTGTGGTTTGGGACTGCGGGACAGGGCCGCATTCCACGCTTCCTGTCATAAATATCCCGGCATTAACCAGGCCCGGGAACTACGGCACCCGCGGTGCCGGCCGTGTAATCATCCACGTCATAAGACGTGTCATACCAAGGGAAGCACCCCCAAAGTCGCACCCGTGAAGTGGGTGAATCTCGGCTGTGTGGCAACAGCCTCCCCACTGGGCCCATCGCACACCCGCTCTGGGTAGGAGCCGACTTAGGTAGGAAAAATCCCGCTTGCCTCGAATGGGACTTGAACACGGGTCTCCCGGTCCATAGTCCGAAGTGCTAACCACTACACTACGGGGGCCGGTCTCAGTTAAAACTTACCTATTCCACGTCGCCTATGATTATCTGTCTGCATCCCTCGGACTGGTGGGAGTTGTAGGCCCGTATGTAGAACTCGAGGTTAATTTAACGCACGGCTACGGGCCTAACCCAGACTAGGACAAAAGAAACCCCAGAACAAAATTAAATAAAAATGGAAGCGAAGAAAGTAAGACAAAAATCCTTCTATAACGACATGGACACCTTGCTGGAATGGACCCGCTTCCCGATTAAAAAAAAACAAAAAAAAACACAGAAAATTTAACCCTAGAGCTAGTTTAGTTCGACCCGGGGCTAAACCTTCACCGTGCTATTCACTCTGGTGCGTGCGACAGTATTTCTCTTTTTCCCCGCGCCACACCGTACTCTTCTTCGAAAGGTGGACGTGGGAATTTGATATTTGTGCGTGCGTGTGTACACGAGGGCGGGACAAGGCACCGTAAACAAGTCTGCACGTGGTCTTGACTCGATTTGGAAAGTAAAAGTCCATGCAAATTCCTGCCCATGAGGGATTCGAACCGGGCGGCTCAGGATCCGAAGTCAGATACCTTAACCACTAGACCAAATGCGTAATTCAGCACAGTTTAACATTGTACCCGTGAAAAATCACATGTGAGAATTACGGGTGTACCTAAAATGTGCACATGTATGCACAACCCCTAGCAATGTTCCAGCAGCGTGTTCTGGTTGAAGGATTTACGTCACGACATGACGCGAAAAGCTACTAAAGAATAATTTCCGTCACGACATGACGCGAAAAGCTACTAAAGAATATTTAAGTCACGACATGACGCGAAAAGCTACCAAAGAATAATGTACGTCACGACATGACGCGGTTTGACCTCTTACGGGAATGACAATCCTTTATTTTCCAACGGTAGAAGATTTTGCCCAAAAGGCCAGTTTGCAACCTTGCCGTTGCTAGACTACAGTACGAGAGTAAAAGTAAGCTGAGGATTATATACATTATAGACATTAAAACTGAAATACAGGAAGGCGGCGAATAAGCATAACAGCTAAAATAGATGACAAAGATATCCAAGAAACAGAAATGATTAAAGTACCGGCCCCCGTAGTGTAGTGGTTACCACTTCGGACTATGGACCGGGAGACCCGGGTTCGAGTCCCAGCCGAGGCAAGCGGGATTTTTTCCTACCTAGGTCGGCTCCTACCCAGAGCGGGTGTGCTATGGGCCCAATGGGGAGGCTGTTGCCACACAGCCCGAGCTTCACCCACTTCACGGGTGCGACTTTGGGGGTGCTTCCCTTGGTATGACACGTCTTATGATGTGGATGATTACACGGCCGGCACCGCAGGTGCCGTAGTTCCCGGGCCCTGGTTAATGCCGGGATATTTATGACAGGAAGCGTGGAATGCGGCCCTGTCCCGCAGTCCCAAACCACACGGACCTCCATAGCATCATCTTACCATCATCCTCATCTCCATCATCATGCATAATAAAAATTGCCCCAACTTCCGAGCCCTCCGTGGATTCCACCCATGACCTGGGAAAAACACCACTGGAGCTGGCAAAGAGTTGTGGCAGCAAAAAAAAAAAAAAAAAAATGATTAAAGTTAATAAAAACTAACATGATTATGTAAATATGTACATGTTGGGTGTTTATAAATGACTACGGTAATTGAGACACGCCTCAAGTGAGACACGCCAAAACCGACGTTTTAACTGCTGTTTGGAAACCTTACTAGTCCTTTTCAAAGAATGTATTAATTCCAAAATAATACTTAGACGTCATTCACTGACGTCACTGTTTCTTGCTGTCTCATGAAGGCTTTAAGAGTCAATTACTGAGCGTGATTACCTGTTACACCACTCGCCAGTGCAAATTTTCAGTGAGTTCACGTCGAGTGCTTTACGTCCGAAAATAGTAAGGAAACAAAATAGATTAGTCCAGGATCAACTTTTTCTATCTGATACGTATACGAAAGCGGCTCCATGAAAAGTTATCACCCAGAATGGCTGACGACTGTGATACCAAGCACACTGTACCCTGTCTAAGGCAGTGTCCCGTCATTATCCAAGTCAAGTCAAGTCAAAATAGTTTTATTCTACCCTCTAGGGGCATAGAATAGACAAAGAAATACAAACGGTACAACATGTGCAGTGCATCTTCCATACATACATACATACATACATACATACATACATACATACATACATACCTACCTACATACATACATACATACATACATACATACATACATACATACATGCATACATACGTAGTTACGTTCGTACGTTCATACGTTTATACATACACATACCTACATAATGCGTACTTGTACAGACATACATACACACCTACGCACTATAAAATAATACATACACATACATATAAAATGCATACTTGTACATATCTACATGCCATACCCATACACACATGTACACACATACGTACTGTAACATATTAAATGTATATATAAAAAAAAAAACCTTTTATACATACACACAGATCCAAATACACTTACATGTTCATACACTCATGACTACGTGGGTACAAGTTCATGCCTACTGAATACAAACTTACAAAAATGCATAGGCCTACACACAAACATACATAGACACATACACGCATATATACATGCATTGTGGTAAGGGCTAGCTGTAACCAAATAATACTTTTCACCTACCAGACTCATTGTGATCAATTTCACGAAAGCAAAGGCAGATGTATAGCTTTAAGTCTTAAAATCTGCGCTCACAATGTCTATGAATTTAACCAAGTTATTTAAGGTGTGTTTGTGACTCGTGCTGAGTAACATGTTATACTTGATTGCACTCGGTTTTTTCCAGTAGAAGCTCTTTATCAGCTGACTCCGCTGCTGTTCAAAGTGCGGGCAGATAAACAAAACATGGTACTCATCGCCGATGTCGTTCCTACTACACTTGGGACATAGCCGTTCACATCTTGGGATATTGCAAAATCTTTCCATCTGTACAGGCAGGTTATTGTTTAACGTTCGAAACCGGATAAAGGATATGGTGCTTTTTACTGGCAGAGCCGTTAGGTAACTTTCCACCGGAGAATTTGTCTTTAAACATTCTGTAATTAGTGTATATATCTTTTTCATTGATTTCCGAAAACCATTTTTGGATATACTGGTCCATCAGGCATCTTTTCACTTTTTCTTTAAACCACGCCAATGAAAATGTGATATTAAACTGGTTTAACCAAATTCCGTATAGCCCTAACTCGGTCAGGGTCGATTTCACACAATCGACGTAAGCAGAACGGACTTTATTCTGTTCATGCATTTTCATAACAAATCGGTACATTACGCTGGAAAACTTATTTCCATTAGTACGATCGACTAATTTATACCAGTAGCACAACATTCTGGTTTTCATATGTATATCGACTGGGTATTTTCCAATTTCTCCCAGGAGCATGCATGTAGGTGTCGATTTCTTAAGTTTAAAAAGTAACTTATAAAACCTTAGCTGAAGTTTCAGTGCAAGGTCACAATAACCAGAAAACCAGATTTCACAGCCGTAACTGAGTACAGGTAACACAGTTTTATCAAACAGATCAATCTGAAGGTCTAGTGGCAAAGACAATTTTCTACATCGACGTAAAAGTAAAAACATCGCTCTAGAGGCTCTTCCATACAGGTCTTTCTGAGCCACTGTAAATTTATTATTATAGTTGAACTTTAACCCAAGGTATTTAAAGTCAAATACCACTTCAATTTCATTCCCACCATAGTAGAACTTCGGTTTGTTGCGTATCTTTCCCCTAGAAAATACAATGATTTTGGTTTTCTTAGCATTAATAGTCAGGGACCAAGTGTTACAATATTCACACATCTTATCAAGGGCTAATTGTTCTCAGCTGTCTCAGAACAAATAACAGTGTCATCGGCATACAGGAGCACAAACATTTTAAAGATAATATCAATATCTTGCGGATCCATACTAACAACGGAGGCCTGCGCTGACATACTATGTAAACCATCCACATACTGCGACAAATATGGCTTCAAGTCATTCAAAAAATATAGTGAACATCAAGGGAGATAAATTTTCTCCTTGCCTCAAACCAAAGTCACTAGAGAAAAAGTCAGAACAGTAATCAGGACAATTATTTTCTCCAACCTTTATACAGGACTTTGCTTTCGCGTACAAATTTCTTATAACACACAATAACTGACCATTCACATTACTGCTTAATAATTTCTCCCACATCAGTGATCGTTTGATTTTATCGTAAGCTTTTTCGTAATCGATGAAGGCACAAAAGAGGCGTTTCTTATTACACAGGAAAAAATCAATAATACAATGTAGCGTAAAAATATGGTCAACAGTTGAATAGCCTGCACGAAACCCTGTTTGCTCCTCACCGAGCTTATGATTATCTTCGAGGTAATCAGTCAATCTTGCATTTATAACACTAGTAAACAGTTTACTAAAGCAACTTAAAATAGAAATATCACGATAATTGCTGGGGTCATCCATGCGACCCTTTTGTTTATATACAGGTCTTATATAGCCCACACCCCACTGGGTTGGGACTTCACCAGTTTTGAGTATAACATTAAATAATCTTACAAAAACTTTAGTCATCTTACCACCCGCAGCCTTTAAAAATTCATTAAGTATCTGATCGGGGCCACACGACTTGTTATTCTTCAGCCGGTTCAGACCTTTAATGATTTCCTCCTCAGTGAAAGGTCTATTCAAAACTTCATTGCTAGATTCGCTGTTGTCGACAACACTACCATCGTCGATACCTACATTAAGGTCTTTAAAATGGCCCGGGCAGCCGTACAGATAGTGTTGGACTCTCAATATCCGAGTCGTGAGGTCAGATCCCAAGAGCCGAATACTATTTCAGCTTCATTTACCTCGCTGCCCCCCCCCCCCCCTAAACAACCAACCAACTAATCAACCAATCAACCGACCGACCTAGCTACTGACCGACCAACCAATCAGTCAACCGAACGACCGGCTGATCCACCGGCTGATTAACCGACCGACTGACCGATCAGCCAACCAATCCACCAACCAACCGACTAATTGACCAATCAGCCAACAAATCAACCATCCAACCAACCGACTGACCGATCAGCAAACCAATCAACCAACTGACTGACCGACAGACCGATCAGCCAACCAGCCGACCGACCAACCAGCCGACCGACCAACCAGCCGACCGGCTGACCGACCTACCGACCAACCAGGCGACCGACTGACCGATCAGCCAACCAACCACCCAACCGACCGACCTACCGACCAACCAGCCGACCGACTGACCGATCAGCCAACCAACCAACCACCCAACCGACCGACCTACTGACCAACCAGCCGACGGGCTGACCGACCTACCGACCAACCGACCAGCCAACCAACCAACCAACCAACCAGCCAGCTTCTCTGGTTACAGGCAGGAAGAGAGCAAACTGACCCGTGGCTTCATGATCGGGCTGAGGTTCGTCGCTGATTTCGTCAACCCCATCGCGTGGGGCTTCCTCAACCGCCATTTCCGGAGCGAGCTCCGGCAATGCTGCATCAACCGCGCCTGCCCGTGTCTTGAGGAAGAGGACGAATCAGAGCAGGTGGGTGCTGTCGAGACGCCAGCGAAGATGAGACGGAAAACACCATGGGTAAGGAAACAGACGCAGGCAGTAACATTGCTGGAGCCACGTGCCCACCCCAGCGCCTCTGTGTAGATGGAGAGGTAGAGGAACCTTTGACCAACCACCGAGTGGTTAGCGGAAGAGGTCGACGACCAATCGACAGTGAAGGGCGGGGCAGGACCCAGTTAGCTGCGGTTAGACCCGGTTTACTGGGGTGGTTCACTGCTCGAGGATTTCGCGTGAAACGGAAGTAGGCGGGAATAAAACCCACGGCTACGGGCCTAACCAAGACTAGGACAAAAGAAACCTCAAAACAAAACTGAATAAAAAAAAAAAAAGGAAGCGAAGGAAGAAAGACAAAAATCCTTCTATAACGGCATAGGCACCTTGCTGGAATGGACCCGCTTCCTGATTTAAAAAAAAAAAAATTAAGCCTAGAGCTAGTTTAGTTCGAGGTTAGACTCTAACCCGGGGCTAAAAGCCCTAACCTCGACTATTACATACGGGCCCAGGAGTATGTTCGGTGCTACCACAAATGCTCTCAAGAAAAGCGAAAGAATTATTGTTTGAAACACGAGCTTGCGCGCATTTTCCACCGTAGCAGTGTTTCAAGTCGCCCGGGTTAGAATCCCGCCGGCTGGGATCAAATATTTGTGCTGGCCTTTTTTCTCGTTGCCCCGTCTTTGATATCACCCTTATGTGGTGGAAAAGGACGTTAAACTCCCAAACACCCACCCACCCACCCGCCCGGGTTAATATACCAATTGTGGATCAACGTCCTTGTTTTGGTGATACGCAGTGCGGTGATGACACGCAGGTCAAACATATTAGCTTGCTAGTAGTTAGGCTTGTATCTGACAAAATACAAGCCTGTGAGCTTGATATTTTAAGCGTCCCTACACTCCCAGAAATTGGCGCACCTACATGCAGCAGGTAAGGCTAGAAAATTGGCGGCAAGTGGGCATAATGTGATATAATCGGCGAGATTTTTAGTGTGCAAACTTCTAAAATATCGTAAGTACTGCGGGCTGCCACTTGTGTGAACGATCAGATACCTTGAGAAGGATATTTGGTGCGGTGTGGATGCGTTTGAGCACCAGAATCGGCCCGGGCGAATCGGCCTCAGAATGGATTTAAGTTTGCTCACTAAAATCTCGCCGATTTTGTCAAATTATTATGCCCTGTTACCGACACTTTTCGGGCTTTACCTGCTACATGTAGGTGCGCCGATTTCTTATAGCTTGGTATATGCTTAACCTTCGGACGACGTCGTGGGTAAAAAGTTGCACACACATTGCTTTAGATGAACGTATCTGGGTCAATATTTATGTCACACCTTTGAAATTTCATGACTTTGTCAATAAATGGTTTGACTATGTTCGTGCCAAAAATTGTGTTGTTTTACTGGTAATTAGCAGAGTAATTAAAGAATAAGTTGTGAATTGCCTATATAAAAACCATGGGTAATTTGTTTCCCACGATGTAGGACTAGGAATAAGTTGAAATTTACCTTTCTAAAAACCATGGGTAATTCGTTTCCCACGATGTAGGACTAGGAATAAGCTGCAATCTGCCTATATAAAAACCATTGGTAATTTGTTTCCCACGACGTAGGACTGGGAATAAGTCGAAAATTACCTATTTAAAAACCATGGGTAAGTTGTTTCACACGATGTAGGACTAAGAAGTTTTTTTAACGACGTAGCCGGAAGGTTAAACTATGCCTCACATACTTTATTCATATACAAGCCTTATTAACAAGCTAGCGTGTTTTCACCACCGCACTGCGTATCACTATACCTAGGGCGTTTACCCATCCAGACATACGACCCCTTTCTTTCACACGGACAAAACGAAATCCAGTGAACTGCGACACCGAGTGTTTCCGTTGTAAAATGTGCATGTGACTAGCACTGGAAACACTCACTGGATTCCGGTTTGTCTGTGTGATATAAAAGTGTTGTGTATTAACCGGTGAACGACTTTCAGTAACAAAGCACGACATTGTGAAGACACGCATTCTCGTATATGTCAAACATACAGTTTCACCTCAGAGGAATCGGTGTAGCACCAGGGGGAAAACATCGCCATCTTGATTAACCGCCGTGGTAGATGCGTTCTCTGTAATACGCCATGTTGTTCTTCGGCCCTGTTCTTATGCACAACTTTTTTGGCCATTAATTCAGCGACCTTTCGCTGGTCGGTGAGAATGTCTTTGTTAGCATGTGACCGTTTTGGCGTTATGTAATCATGAGCCGGCGATTGTTAACAAATAAACTATACTTTCTGGAGGTGTGTGTTCTTGCTAACGTTGATACGTACACTGCATGCAAAGGTTACGATTTGATTCGTCGATGTTTTGGTATCATATCATTCAGGCTCTGTGTGTCTCTGTCTGCCTGCCTGCCTGTCTGTCTGTCTGTCTGTCTCTCTCTCTCTCTCTCTCTCTCTCTCTCTCTCTCTCCCCTACCTAACGCATCACTTCCGACTGAACAATGATTTCATCAGCTTGGCCTGTTATCTTTACACAGTCAACATTATCTAAACAAGTGTTTACTTATGCAAAGCGTTGTGCATGGTCAGGCTCCATCTTACTTGAAGTCATTAGTTACGCTGCCCAACCAATGCTCTCATAGCATTAACAGCACGAGGAGCAGCTGCATACCACTTCCACTGCCTAGGATAGACATCTACAGAACAAGCTTCGCTTTCTCTGGCCCATATATATGGAACTCACTACCCGCCATGCTAAAAGCAATCCCCTCTCGGACACTGTTTAGAAATAAATTCGATTCCCGTTTAACAGAAAGGGACAAACCAAGATAATAAATATGTACGTGTACATCCTACAAACAACTGTGAGTGACTGAAGACAAACCTTCCAAACAGCTAGGCCATGGATGATGAAGCATCGATCTCTGTATATACAAAATATTTGATTTATATTGTTTAGAGTGACCGGAGGTCATCAATATGCTTAATTACTTCCACCTGTCCCTCGAGGACCATTACTCATGACTTGTACATGTATGGGCTTCTAATACGTCATTTTATACCCTCTAGACAGGGTATGCAAACATGTATGGGCTTCTGATACGTCATTTTATACCCTCTAGACGGGGTATGCAAACATGTATGCTATATATGATGTGTGTGTGTGTGTGTGTGTGTGTGTGTGTGTGTGTGTGTGTGTGTGTGTGTGTGTGTGTGTTCTTATATTGCAAATTTTACTCATGTGTATGTGTTCTACCTTTTATAGTCTTTTCTTTAGTCATTTTGTAGTGCCTTTTTTGTGTAGCAACGGCGGACTGAAAACTGACCAATGTATGGCCAAATCTTTTTCGTTGTAAAATAAAGTTCGTTCGTTCGTTCGTTCGTTCTCTCCCAGGAATCGTCTTCTGTTTTTTACATTGTGCTCTCTCTCTTTCTCTCTCTCTCTCTCTCTCTCACACACACACACACACACACACACACACACACACACACACACACACACACACACACACACACACATTGCACCTGTTGTACATGTACATGTATAAGTACACACCTTACAGCTTTGTAAGAGTAAGTCTGTATATCAGCCTGCTGTAGGGTGTGTGAGCATGTCATGCATGTGAGTTATTCCACATCGAAAATTGTCTCGTATATTGCAAATTTTACTCATGTGTATGTTTTCTACCTTTTATTGTCTTTTCTTTAGTCATTTTATAGTGCCTTTTTTGTGTAGCAACGGCGGATTGAAAACTGACCAATGTATGGCCAAATCTTTTCCGTTGTAAAATAAAGTTCAATCCTTCGTTCGTTCTCTCCCCCCCCCCCCCCACGCCCTCCCCCACCCCCACCCATACCCCCCGTCTCTGTCTTTGTCTCTGTCTGTCTCTCCTGCATCCCAGTAACCGTGACTTTGAATTATTTTGTAGTAAATCTCTGCTGCCCAAGCCTTTCAACAAAATACATGCTTTATTTGATGCGTGGCGGACATAGCCGACGGCGTCAAACCGTGCGGGATACACGGTGGATCATTTTCAATTGAATGTGACACAACACACACCGGTGACGCGGCTATCCCGATTCTGACCGGCTTGCGGCGTTGAGCGCTAGCGTTGCTTGGCCGCACGCGACTTCTCTCAGAAAATCATCTGCGCTGTACTTGTGAAAGCTTGTTTCGATCTGAGGTTGGCCTGTCTTGTCGCAGAAGGTCTCTGTTCAACTCGTAAGTGGTTTTTGTGGTGCTACTTGAGCGTACACTCACGTTGGAAGCAATTTAGTCTCGTTTTCTGTAGAAAATTCACTTTCATTCGCGATAATATAAAATTACAGAAAGGAAAGTCACGTTTATGAAAACGTCCCAGTTTTATAATATGTCTTGCGGCCACACCTAGAAAATTAGTGCAATTTGTGGCTTAGATCGCGCGCAGTTCGAGAAAGAAAATTGGCAGTGAATATTTTGTGGCTATGAACCAGCACTCGCCCCGGCTAAGAACCTGTATCAAACAGACGGTTGGCCGGTTCTTAGCCGAGGATTTCGCACTGCTCTGATATTTTTTTAAATTGCGAAAACACTAAAGCACCCTACGTCACAACAATTGGCATGCAAGTCACAAAGACATCACGGATACGTGTCTGTTTTGAAACTACTGGAATTAACGTGGTATTTTTTGTCAGCTTCGTGTTAAACTGCAAAATAACTCCCGAGTCTCATTGCAGTCGAACAAATATGACTCGTGTCCTTACATGAATAAAATTTTCGATATAAAATCGCTTTGGGTGGGAAGATGAAAGTCTTACTGATATGTGCATATAACAATATGATCAAATTCATTTCAGTTCTTAGCTTTCCTGGCAGCATTCTTGCACATCACCGCATGCGTGTCGCGCTTTTCCGGCCTAAAACAGTCACTGCGATCGACAGCCGGTCGGATTCGCGGCTTAGCCGCGTCACCGGTGTGCAACAGGAAGAACACGTTCACTGTCCAGACTTGGAACCCGGAACATGATTAATCTGGTGTGTCAGTGGAGGTCTTCGGTGCAAATTTGTTGTGCGTGCTCATCGCGAAACTCTCGCTCTCTCTCTCCGTCTCTCTCTCCCCGTCTCTCTGTCTGTCTGTCTGTCTCTGCATGCCTTCTTGTGTGTGTGCGTGCGTGAGTACGTGTTCGTGTTCGCGTGTGTGTGTGTGTGGGGGGGGGGGGGGGGGTGCGTGTGCGTCCGTGTTCGTGTTTGTGTGTGTTTGTGTGTGTGTGGGTGGGTGGGTGGGCGGTGGGGGATGGGGGGGGGGCGTGTGCGTATGTGTGTGCGCGTGCGTGCGTGCGTGTTTGTGTGTGTGTGTGGGGGGGGGGGGGGAGAGTGTGTGTGCGTGTGCGTAGCATTAGCAAAGGCAAGAATGAAAACTGGACTGCTAAACCAATGTCTTTTACCGTGGACAAATAAAATTTCGTTTCATTTAATTTCTGACTCTCTCTGTCTCTCTGTCCTCTCTCTCTCTCTGGCCTAGATCTCTCTAGACATAATTATAATCCGTTTCCGACGTGTATCCGTTTCCGATGTGTCACATCCAAGAGTCAATACTGTCTTTACTGTATAAGTCACGCCATTGCAGTATCCGACGCATTGGAAGGATGGGTGATGGCAATTCCCAAATGGTTGTTCTACAGCTAGTTCATCAGCTACAAATGGTTCGCTGTCTCCAGTTACGAAATTTCTTGTTCCGCTCGGCGAAACACTATGCGTACCCATCCCTCTTCCGGGTCCATCGCTTCTCTAGGCCCCACCGTCGCTTCTATAGGCCCTTGCGTTAAACTCCCAAACACCCACCCACCCTATAGGCCCTTGCCGCAACAAGTACGCGTTTTTCGTGGCAGAGCACAAAGCTGGTATTGTGTGTTCTGAGGTTTAATCTTCAAAGCCCACACAGCGACAGAGAGGAAGAGAGAGAGAGAACCCTCCGTCGCTTCTCTAGGCCCTTGCCGCAACAAGCACGCGTTTTTCGTGGCAGAGCACAAAGCCGGTATTGTGTGTTCTGAGGTTTTAACCGTTAAATCTTCAAAGCCCACACAGCGACAGAGAGGGAGAGAGAGAGACAGTGTGAGACAGTGCACACGTGTGTGTGTGTGTGTGTGTGTGTGTGTGTGTGTGTGACACATCATAACCTGTCCACATCTGCACAAAAAAGGCTTGCTTGTTATATCTTCCTGAACATGATCTTCATGATCGTAAACTGTCACCACTGCTCACACGCCTAGCTTTGTCAACACTGAATGTTTGCATTTGCTCTTTTCAAATGCGGAAAAGTCTCCCTTACACGTCGTGTCTGCCGGTTTGCCTGGTATGATCATATTATGATGAATGTTCTGAAATGTAACAGTCGCCTGCCTGTAACAGCCACGCCTGTGTAGGTGACCACAAAATAAAATAATAATACTCATCGTCGTCGTCTTCGTCGTCGTCGTCATCGTCATCGTCGTCGTCATCATCATCATCGTCGTCTATATCATCATCATCGTCGTCGTCGTCGTCGTTGTCGTCGTTATCATCATCATCGTCGTCGTCGTCGTCGTCGTCGTCATCATTATCATCTATAAAAGTGCTTTATCCCAGGTTAAGAGCAAACGATGAACCCAGGAAACATGCTCACGTGAAGCAAGCGCATTTACTCCCTACACCCGACGTCAACACATCACAGTCACGTGCGAATGCTGAGTTCTGCTTGTCAGTTTCGTAATCAAGAATTGCATTTTTTTTTCTTTGCAGACAGCTCGCCCCACACATCACCCCCCCCCCCCCACCTCCACCCCCCCCCCACCCCACACCCTCACGAGGGGGAAAGGAAGCCGAAGTACCAGAAGAGAACTGATGACCGAACCGAACGATGCTGCATCATGATCACGGGGGTCAAATAAAATGACCGGACGTTTTTTTTTTGTGTGTGTTTTTTTGTTTGTTTTTTTCCAGTGCTAAACCGCTCCAAATCATTGCATCGTCGATCAGCGTGTTCCCACGCCAAAGCACCGCGTTTTTCCAAATTCAAAACGCCACAGCACCGCGTTTTTCCAAATTCAAAACGCCACACCACCGAAAAAAAAAAAAAACAACAACAAAAAACAAAAACGCTTTGAATTTTCAGTTGTCGGTTGGAACGATTGGAAGGGGCCGTTCACCAATCAGGGACCGACTTGTACTGACACGTGACTCCAATCTAAAGATGTGTATATGCTTCTGTTTGAAAATAACGGTTTTAGATGAGAGCGATCGTTGTCGAAACGTTTGAAGCGGCATAGCAACGGAATAATAATAATAATAATAGTAACAATATAAATGATAATAATAATAATAACGAGGATTTTTATAGCGCCTAATCTCCAAAGCCGGGGCTCTAGGCGCTTTACAAATATATGTATATATAAAAAGGTGATAACAAAATACATGGATAATAGATTATAAAAAAAAAACTTAGATAAATACGAATAATACATACATACATACATACATACATACATACATACGAAAAAGGGCGTCCATTTTGATGAACACCCCCCCCCCCCCTCGCCTCACCACCAACCCCCCCCCCCTCCCTCCCGTGTGTATACTTGAGGTGATATACCCGAGAATCTCCCAGCGTCACTCGAACTGTGACTGAGTGTACAACAGCATAAACGATGTGCTAGTTTTAGCATCTTCGTTACAACAAAACAGTGTTTATCTTCAGGGTGTGGAAGCTATGTTCAGACCGGTTTTTTTTTTTTTTTTTGCCCCAGCTCTTTGCCAACTTCAGTGATGTTCCTTTCAGGTCATGGGTGGAATCCACGGAGGGCTCGGCAGCTGGGGCAAGTTTTTTTTTTTTTTTTTTTCATGCGTGATGGTGGAGACGAGGATAGCGAACAATGGGTAGCGACCAGGAAGTTGCTACATCGTTCCTCTTTTCCTGAAAAAGTGTGTTGCCTGTGCAAACATAATCTGAATCTGTACGCGTAGGGTCTTTATAAAGCGAGAAGGCAAATATACGGCTGCAAGGTACATCACTATGTGGCGTGTGCGAAATCCTTTTCACCCAAGCACTCAAATGCAACGACTGTTGTCAATTAAAATAGCCACACTTAATACGTTAAAGACTCTCTATTTAACGCCGGTGAGATGGAAAACGAACCATACCATAACATACTCTTTGATACCTGTAGTAACCTTGGAATGGGCTAGTTAAATGCTTGCGAACTTGTGAAGTACTTTCCAGTTTCGGTTCACTGCGTTCGAAACCCGACGTAGGCCAAGTATTCGTGCTGGCCATTTTTCTCGTTGCCACTTCTTTGATATCACCAATACGGGTTTTGGGGAGTTCAACGTCCTTTTTCACCACATACGGGTGATATCAAAGACGGGGCAACGATGAAAAAAACAACACAAAATATTTGACCCCAGCTGGGATTCAAACTCACGACCCGTGCATTGGAAGTCCAATTCGGCCGGGAGCCGGGGTGGTCGAATGGTAGAGCGTTGGACTTCTAATGCTCGGGTCGTGAGTTCGATCCCGGCTGGGGCCAAATATTTGTGCTGGCTTTTTCATCGTTGCCCCGTCTTTGATATCACCCTATATGGTGGAAAAGGACGTTAAACTCCCAAACACCCCACCCACACTCCAATTCGGCCATCCCGGCTCCCCGATATCAGCAATACATGGTGGAAATCTCCCAAACACCCACCCACTCGGTTCACTGGATAAAACCTGTCGAGTTTCAAATTCATGGAACTTGACCTCGTGCATTTGTGTTCTTTGGCCTGCGTAATGCCTTCATTCCGTTTTTCTTCCACGAAAATGAGTCACACTTAGAATAGTACACGTAAGCTTTGCCTGTTTCCGCACGGAAATACCATCAATACCATTTGTGTGGTGTGACGTCAGAAACAGATCAGAACTGTACTGAACTCTCTCAGCTGCAACGTTAACTCAATTCTTGCCATGTAACTTGTGAAAAAAAAATCCCCTTCCCAGCAATCATCAACAATTCCCTCCAACGCAGAAAGGTGAACATTTCGAGATACACGACTCAAAAAAAGTCAAGGTCTACCATCAGTTCCACATATTGTTTTGAAATGGTCATATTTCGTTAACGTTGAACACACACACACACACACACACACACACACACACACACACACACACACACACACACACGGGCATTCCCTGTGCGCGGTACATACCGTGTTAGATGTCTATATTTTTAGGTGCCCGATACAAACTAATCTCTGGAATGACACACATCACGATCTAACCAAGGAAAAAAAAAATCAAAGTTTGAATGGCAGCCAGAAGGTCTTCGTGACAAATCCCAGCACAGCTGAAAAAAAAATTTAACGCTGAGAGAACGTGCGTGTGTATAGCGTACGGCCAAATTAGTACACATAAGTCCGGAAACGTTCTCGGAAGATTTACCCCACTGAGTTGCTCATGTCATGACGTAAGTGAAGGATGAGAGAGACAGTGGTACATCCTGAACCAGAGGTTGAGTCACTGCGTGCGATCACGAGCCCGGAGTGTCTGTAAAAGGACTATACAATCACCCAATAACAGCATGATCTCATACGCATTAATGCTGGTTATTACTAGATCACGCTGTCAAGTATGACCGCACTGGTCAATGTCGTAGGGTGCTAGCGACTGTGTAGCATGATGCCTCTTACGGAATTTTGAAATGAGCACACCGGGGTCCCTAGGAATCGTGTACGTCGCATACCAGTTTGGGCGACAAGGGTAATGTCGCATACCAGTTTGGACGACAAGGGTAATGTCGCATACCAGTTTGGGTGACAAGGTATACGTCGCATACCAGTTTAGGTGGAAAGGTAACGTCGCATACCAGTTTGGGTGACAAGGCACGTCGCATACCAGTTTAGACGATAAGGTACATCGCATATCTGTTTGGGCGAAAGGAAATATCGCATACCAGTTTGGGCGAAAGGGTAACGTCGCATACCAGTTTGGGCGAAAGGTAATATCGCATACCAGTTTGGGCGAAAAGGTAACGTCGCATAAAAGGTACGTCGCATAAAAGGTACGTAGCATGAAAGGTACATCGACGTACCCCGTCGCCAAAACACCCTCCTCCACAGCCCCCTCCCCCCTTTGACTTGTAATTTTGTAACTTTGAAGTTTGGCCAGTAACTTTTCTAGTTTGGCTAGTAACAATAATGAGACACTAGCCAAAAGATGCAGTGGGAAAAAAATCAGACTTTCAGGGTTTGTCGACAGGGTACGTTGCAAACTTCTCCGCGGCGTAAAGCCCTAACTAACTAACTAACTAACTAACTAACTAACTAACTAACTAACTAACTTGCAAACCGTGTCGCCAGTGACGTCGTGCGCGATGTGTTCTATCGTCAGAACTGTACGACAATGCCCATTTCTGCCCAAGACTCCGCTTCAATTTTGTTCCGGGATCGGCTGTGATTCAACCAAGAATAAAGGCTTCCATTCAGGGCCTGTGTTACTGGTTTGCATTCGTGTACTTACAGCTGTGAGAGTCTCGAAAGACCATTCAACGCCGACACTCTGGGCTGACAACATCGCTACTTCTGAGCGTGATTCTGGTAAGATAAGTAATAACACGTTTACCTCTTTGAAACTTTGCTTTGCTGGTGAATCCGATCGAACAACTTTGAAACCAGTATGTGTACCCTGGTTTTATGTTAATCCGCTTTTCAGTATCTACCTTCTGTTTCACTTGTTTCAACTCTTTCACTGCTCTGAAACTTTGCTTTGTTGATGAATCCGATCGATCGTGCTGGTGTTTGTTGCTTAAGCGTCGTGAGGCCACAAATAACTAACACCAGTAATTTCTTGTTGAACTCGTCAGTTTCACCAGTGTATGTCTGTCCATCGTTGTACAATGTGCGTGAGTGTGAGTGAGTGATAGGCGCATTGGGTTTTATTTAAAGAAATGCGCCCTAGAAATACCATTTATTATTATGATTAACAATTTTGAAATCAATATTTGTACCCTGTTTCTATGTTAATCCGCTTTTCAGCATCTACCATGTTTCAAACCAACGAATTAGTTTTGTATTGTTGGTCCCCCCGAATATGAAACCCCTTAAAAGCCAGTGGTCCCTGAAGTTCATGGTGAATCAGAAATTTCGTCATAAGCAACAAGTAGTTCGTTGATGGGGGTGTTGGAAGGCTGCAAGAACATAATTATTGTCTACTGTGTCACGCAATTCTCTTTCTGTTCCTGCATCTTCGCAACCCAGTCTCACTCATGTGGCCGTGATTGGTCAGTTGCGCGGCGCTTCCCCAGCCGCTCTTAGCCTCTAGGCGAATCAGCTACTCTCGAACCCATGTCCGCATTGACTGCCCACTGTAACTAAGTGCGATAGGTTCCTGCTAAACACATTATCTGGCAATAGTGATCGTAATGTCCACTTGTAGAAACTGTTCGAGTTGTGGCACAGTCTCAGAGATTTAACTGTTTAAAGACCATGCAAAAATACATTGTCTGGCAATAATGATCATTATTGTCACTTATAGAAACTGTTTGAGTTGTGGCACGGACAGAGAGATTTAACTGTTAAAAGACCACGCAAAAATACATTATCTGGCAATAATGATCATTATTGTCCACTTGTAGAAACTGTTTGAGTTGTGGCACAGACTGAGAGATTTAACTGTTTAAAGACCATGCAAAAATCGCGTTTTTTACTCGATATCTTCAGATCACTAGAGACCACTTCAAGCCAATATTATATGTGATCTGCAGCGGTCTCGGGCCTAGCGGGAAGGCCCACGCTTTGTGGAATAGTGGTTTGAAGTGGCTGCCACTGGTGTGCAGTGGATGTTTCTTTTGGGCTAGTGTTGTCATATGTGGTGGGCAGGAGGTAGTTGGACTTGGGCTTTTAAGAGTTAAGGCTGGTTGGCATCATTGGGAGAAAGCAGGTCAGAGTTCTGGCTCCGCAAGAATCAAAGCTATAAATAGCCGTTGGTCAGTCAAGCTCGCGTTTAGGGATTCTTTAAGAAAACAAAAGTGGTGGGGAGTGCGGGGGGGGGGGGGGGGGGGGGGCACGTGGTGCGCTAACCTGGGCCCGTATGCAAAACTGGAGGTTAATTTAACCCACGGCTACGGGCCTAACCCAGACTAGGACAAAAGAAACCCCGAAACAAAATTAAATAAAAAGGGAAGCGAAGAAAGGAAGACAAAAAACCTTCTATAACGGCATAGGCACCTTGCTGGAATGGACCCGCTTCCTGATTTAAGACAAAAACACAACAGAAAATGTAACACTAGAGCTAGTTTAGTTCGAGGTTAGACTCTAACCCGGGGCGGCGAGCCGGGGTGACCGAATGGTAGAGCGTTGGACTTCCAGTTCTCGGGTCGTGAGTTCGTATCCCGGCTGGGGTCAAATATGTGTGCTGGCTCTTTCATCGTTGCCCCGTCTTTGGTATCACCCGTATGTGGTGGAAAAGGACGATAAACCCCCAAACACCCCCCACCTCCCCCTAACCCGGGGCTAAACTCCCTAACCCCGAGTTTTACATGCGGGCCGTGGTGGGGAATGAAAGATTCGTGAGCGAGCGATTTTACGTCCCAAACTGCTCACGCTGATCATTAAACGGTGTTTATTTGTTTTGGCCTGACACATTTAGTAACTTAACACTCCTCTCACATCCTTAAAATGAAGCTGTAATCCATACACAATTTCCGTCAATGTCAAGTGTTGTTTGACAACATCCTGGGCCCGTATGTAATAGTCGGGGTTAGGGCTTTTAGCCCCGGGTGAGAGGCTAACCTCGAACTAAACTAGCTCTAGGGTAAATTTTTTTTTTTTTTTTGGTTTTGTTTTAAATCAGGAGGCGGGCCCATGCCAGCAAGGTGTCTATGCCGTTATAGAAGGATTTTTGTCTTTCTTTCTTCGCTTCCTTTTTTTTTTTTATTTAATTTTGTTTTGGGCTTTCTTTTGTCCTAGTCTGGGTTAGGCCCGTAGCCGTGGGTTAAATTAACCTCGAGTTTTACATACAGGCCCTGGTTTGTTTTCCTTGTTTGTTTGATTTAAACAGGTTTATTGCAATACAAGTCATACAAGTAAACAATTAGTGAACATAAACAAGCACCGCTTATGATAATGCTCAGGGATGAACAAGTACATATTGACAGTATTGCAATGGCAGACTAAACTGGTCGGTAATTATGATAAATTAAAACTACATAGGAGTGGTTGGTTGTTTGGGAGTTTAACGTCCTTTTCCACCACATACGCGTGATATCAAAGACGGAGCAACGATGAAAAAGGCAGCACAAATATTTGGCCGTAGCCAAGATACGAACTCACGACCCGAGCATTAGAAGTCCAACGCTCTACCATTTGGCCACCGCGGCTCCCCTAAAACTACAGAAGAGAGAGAGAGAGAGAGAGAGAGAGAGAGAGAGAGAGAGAGAGAGAGAGAGGTTTATGTTCCTTGTCTGTTTTGCGGTAATTGGTTTAGTATCCTTGACGAAGTGTTCCGCCATTGGAGTTTGTTTTGGCCTGTTCAAATCACGTGGTGCGAAGGGTCAGATCAGCTATTTAAGTTTCGGAATTTAGAATTGCATTTATTTTCAAATTTTGGAGGTTGAACATTTCCAAAGCAGAGGAGGAGGAAGCCGGAGTACCCGGAGAGAACCCCCGACGGTCGGCCCGACTGAACGGTGCCACGTACGAGAAGGAGAAATTCTTTGTCCCGAGTGGGAATCGAACCTGACCTCTCGTATTGATGACAAAGTCTCTCAACCACTAGACCACCGACCGCCCCATTATTGGATAAGTGTGCCTGCTTTCCACAACACTTTGGACTGTTGTTCTGTGGTGTCGCTTTCTGACCTGGAAACTTGCCTTGATGTTTTGCCTTTTAAAAAGATTTTATTGTTGCTCTTTGTCTTGGCGGTCATGGTCAATGATTTTGGTGATGGCTATCAGGTCATGTTATTATTATTTTTTCTTGTTACGGTTTGTCTTTTCAGTCTGAACAACAAGAATAAGAACAACAACGACAACAAAGACAACAGCGACAGCAACGACAACAAAATCAAATCCAAAATTCATTGAGAAGCATGGCACGATTGCTCGTCATATTGCTGGCGACTTTCCTTGTTGAGGTAAGCTCATACCCTCCTACTCACATAATAAAATAGTACCATAACGTGTGTGTGTGTGTGTGTGTGTGTGTGTGTGTGTGTGTGTGTGTGTGTGTGTGTGTGTGTGTGTGTGTGTGTGTGTGTGTGTGCGAACGTCAACACTATCTACTTCCATTCACAGTCTGTCTGTCTGTTTTTTCACAGATTTCAATGTGGTATAGAACTGTGTAATATAAACTAGTGTCCAAAAGAAACGATACCAAGGGTTGGCGAGGACATACAATAAAAGCAGAACAATACAGAAATTTCAGAGTGGTATATTTCATTAGCAAATGTTTCCGGTATTCCCAAGCGCAGACGCTGTATTTGGGACGTGGGATACGTAACCTATGTTTTTAGGCCTCGGGAATCACTTTGCACAAAAACATTCTGACAACAGTTTGGTATCGTTTCTTTTGGACACTAGTTTATATACGTATATAAAGAAAGTGTGCGACAAGATGTTTGTGACAGATGCTGTAACTAATGCGTTACTAGTAAGTAAACTAGTAAGTGTTACACTTCCACATTTTCCCGCTGTATGTCATCTGCGTCAGTGGGCGTCACGTTGCCTTAGAACACCTTTTCACTGTTTTCACTACTCCCTGGCACGAAACTTATTTACAAAGCCAACGAAACTTATTTACAAAGTGGGATTGATTTAGCGCGATGCAGAAGTCGGAAATTAGAGCGTGGACTAGCTAACCTGGCAATCTATTTTAAGCGTGGAGAAATCCCTTTGATGCGTATGCTCGAGACGTGGGTTTTGTTTCCGTTCGATAACTTCCTTGCCATGTGCGGTCTTTTCGAAGAAAGAATGGCGTCATATTTGGTTGACGTAATGCTGACGTTTCCTGGGATGTCTCGTGCAATGGCGTCTTTGATACTGTCAGTGATGGGAAGAATCTCCTGCCAGTGAACTTTTTTAATATTTACTCATCGTAATCAAAGATGTCAAATGGGTTCTGACGGTCACGGAAGATGCGGTGAGCGCAATAACTACCTTTGCTACCGACTCAGTGCAATTGCCGGTAACCCAGGGTTATCAGACATATCAGCCCGGAAATGGCCCAGTAGTTTGATTCCCGACTTTGGCTCGAAGATAGAGTTAACCTCGACTTGTGCATGAGAAAATGTAACTCTAGAGCTAGTTTAGTTTGAGGTTAGACTTTAGCCCGGGGCTAAAATCCCTAACCTCGACTTTTACATGCGGGCCCAGATTGCCATCTCGCACACAAATTTTAAAAGAGGCCAACATTCTGGACCATATTTAGCGGACTCGTTAGTACATCCCCCAGAAGCTGTTTGTGGCAGGCTACAGGACACTAATAACTTCAGGCTACAGGACACTAATAACTTCAGGCTACAGGACACTAATAACTTCAGGCTTCAGGACACTAATAACTTCAGGCTACAGGACACTAAGAACTTCAGGCTACAGGACACTAATAACTTCAGGCTACAGGACACTAATAACTTTAGGCTACAGGACACTAAGAACTTCAGGCTTCAGGACACTAATAACTTCAGGCTACAGGACACTAATAACTTCAGGCTTCAGGACACTAATAACTTCAGGCTACAGGACACTAATAACTTCAGGCTTCAGGACACTAATAACTTCAGGCTACAGGACACTAATAACTTCAGGCTACAGGACACTAATAACTTCAGGCTTCAGGACACTAATAACTTCAGGCTACAGGACACTAATAACTTTAGGCTTCAGGACACTAATAACTTCAGGCTACAGGACACTAATAACTTCAGGCTACAGAACACTAATAACTTCAGGCTACAGGACACTAATAACTTCAGGCTACAGGACACTAATAACTTCAGGCTACAGGACACTAATAACTTCAGGCTACAGGACACTAATAACTTCAGGCTACAGGACACTAATAACTTTAGGCTTCAGGACACTAATAACTTCAGGCTACAGGACACTAATAACTTCAGGCTACAGGACACTAATAGATTCCGGTGCATGTAGTAACAACTATAGTACACAATTTTTGCCCCTTTTTACATTTGTGTGCAGAATAAAGAATGGCAATCTGGGGCTTTCTGTTGGCTTTGTAAATAAGTTTCATGCCACACAATAGTAAAAATTAATAGTAAAATTAGGGGAAAAGTCAGCCTGGTTTGGGGACTGTTTGTATTCATGCGCGGCTGGCACAACTTGAGAACCAGCAGACGAAAGAGGAATGAGGGGGTATGTGGCCGCTGCTAACATTGCCAAAAAACGGAATTGGAATTTGTTGAAATTTACTCAGCACATGAGTTTTTGGCTGCCGGATTTTTGTGATTTTTGGGAGAATTTTAAAGCATTTCTAGGGTGTCATATGCAAGGTTATGTTTGAGAGGAATATATTGAATTTGAATTTTTGAAATTTGCATCTGTGTCCCGTAGCCGGCATGTGACCTGTAAATTTCTTTGAAACGGCTTCAGCATCTGCGAGGAAGATACACTACGAATCTCAAATGTATAGAGTTATGTTTGCCGGAGAGGCTAGAAGTATAGTTATCCGTGTTTTGATATCCTCATACTGGTCATTAAAAAGGTTTATTTGTTTTGGCCTGACGCATTTCGTAACTTGACACTCTTGACACACCTTCTGTAACTGAAACTGTAAATCCATAATCATTTTCCGTCAGTGTCAAGTGGTGTCTGCGAGCTGCCTGTTTTGTTTTTCCTTGTTTGTTTTGCGGTAATTGGTTTAGCATCCCTGACGAAATGTTCCGCCCGAACTGGAGATTGCTTTGCCCCCCCCTCCCCCCCCCCCTTCACCGCCCTCCATCCCCACCCCAGTCCAACGCAATCGAATCTTTTTTTTTTCTTTCTTTTTTTTTTCCCTTTTTTTTTTGCTGCCCCAGCTCTTTGCCCGTTCCAATGGCGTTCCTCCCAGGTCATGGGTGGAATCCACGGAGGGCTCGGAAGCTGGGGCAATTTTTTTATTATACATGATGATAGAGATGAGGATGATGGTAAGATGATGCTAAGAGGTCCGTGTGGTTTGGGACTGCGGGACAGGGCCGCATTCTACGCTTCCTGTCATAAATACCCCGGTATTAACTAGGCCCGGGAACTACGGCACCTGCGGTGCCGGCCGTGTAATCATCCACATCATAAGACGTGCCATACCAAGGGAAGCACCCCCCCCCCTCCCCTCAAAATCGCACCCGTGAAGTGAGTGAATCTCGGCTGTGTGGCAACAGCCTCGCCATTTGGCCCATAGCACAACCGCTCTGGTTAGGAGCCGACTTAGATAGGAAAAATCCCGCTTGCCTCGGCTGAGACTCGAACCCAGGTCTCCCGGTCCATGGTCCGAAGTGCTGACCACTACACTACGGGGGCCGGTCCAATCCAGTCTTCAATTACAAAAAGCAGCAGCACTGAAAAAGTTTTTTCTCTAAGCTGTCTCTACAGAGATTAAAAATTGCAACAACCAGATGTACTGTTTGTTTTTGTAATTGTTTTCAGTTTTGTCATGGCGCCTCTTTGGTCCAGCAGCAAAAGAAGTCTATTGACGAGATCATAATGGAAGCAACATCTCAAAGTGAGTTTTTTTTTGTTTTTTTTTTTTTGGTCGGTTCTTGTAGTTGTTGTTCTTTTTCTTCTGGTTGTCTTCTTGTTATCGTCGTTGTTGATGTCTCTTAACTCAGTTCCCACCAAGGAAGTTTGGAGTTGTCTACCAGTGGCCTCACACACACACACACACACACACACACACACACACACACACACACACACACACACACACACACACAAATTATAATTAATTTATGTCTGCATGGATTTAAATTTGGCGGAGTTAAGCGTACGGCTACACGACTGCCAGTCAGCATGTTTCCGTACTCGGCTGGTTGCTGGCGGGCAGGGTTTTTTTTTTTCCGCACACGCAGCCTGCGGCGTTGCAAGGTTTGGGCAGTGATTGGTCAATTGGCTGTACGGGCTGCCTGCGGCTAGCTGACTGCCAGGAAAAATAGAACGGCTTTCTATTGCCGCGCCGGCACCGGCAAGGGGGATATGCCAGCTGGCCGCCAGCAATTTGATTAGGGTTTCTAGCGTTTTCAGCCCTGCAAGTGCCGATCCTTGCAACGTGTAGCAGCGGCCCTTAGCGTGTTGCACTTTGATTATACTCGTGTTTGCTGCAATGAGAGCTGCGAAGGGGCCGTTAATCTTGCCCGATTTTCATAAATCAGGGTTATGCAAAGTCATAACTCACACTTTCGCCCTCTGTTTCCTCGTGCACTCGTAGTTAACGCACTGAAAAACTGAATTTGCACTGGAGAGTGGTGTGAATCCATCTAACTCTCCGCTTGGCTCTGTCCCTTTCCAGCCGAGATGTTTGATACACTGCACATGATGCCGAGTGGTGAGCTGATGGTGATGGTGGATCTGGACTTGCTGCTCTCGATGGAGGAGTACATGCACTACAAGTAGGTTTTGCCTGAACATCTTTGTTTATAATCATCATCATCAACATCAATGGTTAATAATAATAATAATGATGATACTCATAATGATAATAATAATAATAATAATAATACTCATAATGATAATAATAATGATACTCATAATGATAATAATAATAATGATAATGATACTCATAATGATAATAATAATAATGATAATGATACTCATAATGATAATAATAATAATGATAATGATACTCATAATGATAATAATAATAATAATAATAATGATACTCCTAATGATAATAATAATAATAATGATACTCCTAATGATAATAATAATAATAATGATACTCATAATGGATAATAATAATAATGATACTCATAATGGATAATAATAATAATAATGATACTCATAATGATAATAATAATAATAATGATGATACTCATAATGCTAATAATAATAATGATGATACTCATAATGATAATAATAATAATGATACTCATAATGATAAAAATAATAATAATGATGATACTCATAATGATAATAATAATAATAATGATACTCATAATGATAATAATAATAATAATGATACTCAATGATAATAATAATAATGATAATGATAATAATGATAATGATACTCATAATGGTAATAATAATAATGATAATGATACTCATAATGGTAATAATAATAATGATACTCCTAATGATAATAATAATAATAATGATGATACTCATAATGATAATAATAATAATGATGATACTCATAATGATAATAATAATAATAATGATGATACTCATAATGATAATAATAATAATGATGATACTCATAATGATAATAATAATAATGATACTCATAATGATAATAATAATAATAATAATGATACTCATAATGCTAATAATAATAATAATAATAATACTCATAATGATAATAATAATGATAATGATACTCATAACGATAATATTAATAATAATAATAATAATGATAATCATAATGATAATGATACTCATCATGATAATAATAATATAATGATACTCATAATAATAATAATAATAATAATAATAACGATACTCATAATGATAATAATAATAATCATAAATGGTATTTGTAGGGAGCATTTCTTTAGAAAAAAGATCTCACTGAGCCGCTCACTCACCGACACTCACACACATTTTACAAAGATGGACAGACATACACTGGTGAGTCTGACATGATACACACAGGAAATTACCGGAAGGCTTTGCGCAAAAGGAACGTTTCAAGATTGCTCTTGTGAACAGACACAGTGGGAGCTTTTCTTAGATTCGCTGGCAGGGAGTTCCATAAGGTTGGCGCGACAAAAACTGAAAGAAAGCTCGCCGAAAGATTTCAGATTGCGTATGGGAATTTTGAAGTCGCACTTAGTTTTGCTAAATTTCTGAAAGAATGTAAAGTTGTGTAGAACAAAGTTCTCTTTGAAATCTTTGAATCTTTGAGAAGTACTTCAGACGATGACATGTGTGGCTAAAAGGCCTCTCTCTCTCTCTCTCTCTCTCTCTGGGTGAAGGATACAAATACACTGCTCCGCAAAATGTTTATGTATTCCCTATCAGCGCTCAGGCATCACAGTAACCACTAAAAATGCTTAAATATAGAAACAATTACTACCATGAACAGATTATTCAAAGGCACGCACCTGACAGGCGTTTAAAAAAAAATTGAATGTCTCCTTTCCGCTAAGGACTCACTGGAGTAATGCACGTCTACTTTCTGTTTAGGCCAGAGAGGCAGTTAACACAAATGTGCTTGCCTCACTTGTGTCCCATCTCTGTGCAAAACGTCCCAGTCTCACTGGCAGCTTGCCTCTTTTTGTGACCGCCTGCCATGCACCTTGACCTACATCACACAAAATTCACGAAAATCACGCTTTTTCATGACAACAAAAATCACTGGAGACTAGCACTTTCGCCAAACAGGATACCTGAAACAAACACCAAACATGACCCCGTGGTCATTTTGGGTCCCTATGCCTCTCTCTCTCTCTCTCTCTCTCTCTCTCTGCTCCCAGTGCCTCGTTCAAGGATTGATATCTATAAATGTAGCCTGTCTTTCTCAGGGGCATCCATATGAAACTCTTTACCACTGAGTATCCAAAACGTTTCCAAATTCAAAAACTTCAAACAAATTCTACACGACACCCTCATCTGACCATATATATATATATATATATATATATATATATATATATATATATATATATATTATATGTTTTTGAATGTTAGTGACGACTTTGAAGTTCTTGCTTGGCATACAGCCAATATCATCGGCACATGCCACGTACGTTTTGATTTGTTTATCATGTGTACTCTTCTCTCCTTCGTTTCCTTTAGATAATTAATACTTTTGTTTGTCTTTTTTTTTTAATCTTTTTTTTTCCCTTTTCGTCCACCTTCTTTTGATGTTGTCTTTTTTCAATACCCTTTAATGTAGACTAGCGGGACAGCATGTAAGACAGGCAGCAATGCCTAAATGTTCTATCCTGAACATATCATCATCATCATCATCGTCATCATCATCATCATCATCATCATCATCATCATCATCATCATCATCATCTCTCTCTCCGTACCTTTCGTTTTTGTAGTATGCATGACTCCCAGTGAACAAAGTTTCAGAAAAAAGAGACACTTACGTGTTATCATTTGCGTGGTCTGGTGTTGCAGAGGTCATGCAGGTTCGCGAGAGAAACGTAAGGCATGGAAAGACGAGAGAACTAGGTGGAAAGATTGCCACGTTTACTACGAGATCGACAACAGCATACGTGAGTAGGCCACACACACACACACACACACACACACACACACACACACACACACACACACACAGAGGGGGGCGGGAGAGAGAGAGAGAGAGAGAGAGAGATGGCGATTATGATGATAACAACAAGTTTCATTATTTTAGTTATAACGGATACAGTTGTTAAGCACCAAGAGAAGGACAGAAATGAAACCTGAAGAAAGAGAATTGTTGACTATTTTCTTCTTTTCTTTAGAAACTTTATGATCGATTTTCAATTGTTGTGTACATCAGCATCGGCGCGTGACCGAGAGATCATTGCGGCTGGGATGCAAGAGTGGCAAAATTACACTTGCCTTCAGTTCATAGAAGCCGACTCTAACACAAGGGATAAGATACGCTTCAGAAACGGTGACGGGTAAGAGCTCTCTCTCTCTCTCTCTCTCTCTGTAATAAAGTTTCATCATCATCTCTCTCGCTTCTTTTGTATTGTATTGATCATTTATCTGTGTGTGTGTGTGTGTGTGTGTGTGTGTGTGTGTGTGTGTGTGTGTGTGTGTGTGTGTGTGTGTGTGTGTGATTTCTTTGTAGTTTAGTTTTCCTAGTTTAGCAAGGACAAGTTGTAAGACAGGTCGTTGTACCAATATTTTTTTATCCTTGGAAAATAAAGTTTCGTTTGTTCGTTCGTTCGTTCTCTCTCTCTCTCTCTCTCTCTCTCTCTCTCTCTCTCTCTCTCTTCGCGCAATATATAATTATGTGACCTATTTTCTCGCCCAGATTCACGATATTCCACACTAAAACTCAACTTTTACTTGCCACGTCCAAGATTAGATATCTACAAAACAAGTCTATCCTTTTGAGGTCCCCCCAAATGGAATACACTCCCATCAGCCATTAAATCGACTCCTTTGTTTGCTTCCTTTAAGGAAATTCTCTTCAAATTTTTATTTGATCAAGATTAAGCTTGATTAAGCACAGATCTGTCGAATGTACCCCACATGTGAGCAGCATAGGCGCAAAGAGATTTCCTCGTGTGTGTGTGTGTGTGTGTGTGTGTGTGTGTGTGTGTGTGTGTGTGTGTGTGTGTGTGTGTATCGTGTGTGTGTGTGTGTGTGTGTGTGTGTGTGTGTGTGTGTGTGTGTGTGTGTGTCTGTGTGTGTCTGTTTTCAATGAGTTTAAATGTGTAATTTGTACCTACATTTTCCCCCTATTTTCCTTTAGCTTGTAGATTTTTCTTCCTTTACTCATATTCTCGTACTTTAGCAACGGCAGTTTCAAACATAGTATTTGTGCCAAACTTTTACCGTAAGAAAATAAGGATTATTGTCATTGTCATTGTCATTCTCTCTCTCTCTCTCTCTCTCTCTCTCTCTCTCTCTCTCTACACACACACACACACACACACACGCACACACACACACACACACACACACACACACACACATGGGCCGAAAAGCCTAAACTAAATAAAACATTTGCCATTTGTCTCACACACACACACACACACACACACACACACACACACACACACACACACACACACACATCAGCCACTGCACATAGCTCGCAGCTCACTTAAGTTCGGTTCATTGATCCAGCTGCGCTTGAATCCGTATCTGTGCGTTGTGGCCTGAGTATATGTGTGGAAGTTCAAGCAACAGACGACTGTCGACCACCCTCCTGCCCTCCCCCCCCCCCCCCCCTTTACCGTACACACCTACAACTGCAAATAACTCTTCATTGTACCCTGTCCAGTATACACCATGTTTATTATTGACTAGTTTTACATAGAGCCTGTGCACGAAGGCAGTGTTTCGGGGAAACTACATTGTAATGACTCAATCAGTCATTAGATGCACTGACTTCAGGTCGAAACTATGACATGTGAACGCGCACGATTTCAGTCGTTACGCTTGATTAGTGTTCCCAGCCGCAGAAAAGACGGGGCTCGCTGTTGTTATCGTCACGAGAGTGCACGGATGTGACCTGATTTTGACAGGATCACGTGGTTGACGAACAATTCAACGGAAACTGTATGTCCTTGAGCCTGACCTCTGTACCCGCGGCAGAAATCCGCTTATGTCAAACGTGACCAGATTGAACCTGCTGATAAGTTTATTTGAATGTGCTAGAGCTGTGAACCCTACTTGCAGTTATGTCAACTTAGTACACCTCCTTTGTGCCACACGATGCATGCTGTAAAATGCAGATAACCCTCATTTTAACCCTAGTCTACTGTCTGTAGGCAGCCTACAATAAAATCCTCCCCAAATTCCTGGGCCCGCATGTAAAGGTCGAGGTTAGGGATTTTAGCCCCGGGTTAAAGTCTAACCTCGAACTAAACCAGCTCTAGTGTTAAATTTTCTGTGGGGTTGTTGTTGTTGTTGTTGTTGTTGTTAATCAGGAAGCGGGTCCATGCCACCATGGTGCCTGAGCCGTTATAGCAGGATTTTGTCTTCCTTTCTTCGCTTCCTTTTTCTTAAATTTAATTTTGTTTTTGTGTTTCTTTTGTCCTAGTCTGGGTTTGGCCCGTAGCTGTGGGTTAAATTAACCTCGAGTTTTACATGCGGGCCCAGGAGTTCTAAGTTTAGATTATCCATTTTATCACTTGTCTTGACTGCGTTCTGTTGTGATTAGTTTTTAAATATATTACTGTATACAAATGTTTGTTCGTGACGTCCGTCACGCCACGATTTCCCGGGAGCCGGGGTGGTCGAATGGTGGAGCGTTGGACTTCTAATGCTCGGGTCGTGAGTTCGATCCCGGCTGGGGCCAAATATTTGTGCTGGCTTTTTCATCATTGCCCCGTCTTTGATATCACCCTATGTGGTGGAAAAGGACGTTAAACCCCCAAACACCCACCCACCCACCCGCCACGATTTCCCATTTGGCACAACGAAGATCCTTTGGCAGTCCATTCTCTGCCGAAAAATTAAGTCAGACTTTCTACTTTTAGAGGGGCACAATCAATTTTCTGCAGGTCAAGGAATACAAATGCACGAGGTCTCAAAATGCCTATATATCCCCTATATATTAGCCTCAGGCGTCATAGTCACCCCTACAAATGCTTCAATCGACCAACAAAAAATTACCAGGCACAGACCATCCAAGGGCATGTATTTGGCAGGAGTTAAAAAAAATTAAATGTCTCCTTTCCGCTCAAACCTCACTGGAGTAATGCTAGTCTGCTTTCTGTTGAGGCCAGAAAGCCACGTCACCTAAATCCACTCACGTCGACTTTGCCTCTCTTGTGCGCAAAGTCCCAGCTTCAGTAGCAGCTTGCCCTCTCTTGCTACCCCCTGGCATGCGCCTTGCCCTGCCATAGAGCGGCCCGTACCACGTTGGACACACCGGTTCTCACTTGAACACCGAAGTTAAGCAACGCTGGGCCCGGTTAGTACTTGGATGGGTGACCGTCTGGGTACAGGCCGGGTGCTGCTGGCCCCGGTCCGGGCAGGAATTTAGTGTGAGATTTATCCTCACTCAATCGAGTCAAAATCATGTGCAGACTCGCTTTCGGTGCCTGTTTCGGCGCGTGTACACACGCATGCACGTACCATCAAGTGTGCACGATAAAGATCCCAATTCCATCATTCGAAAAAGAGTAGGCCGAAATGGCCGGTGGGTTGGAAACACAAACACACGCATGCAGGGAAAAAAAAAAATGGGTGGCGCCGGTTCATGGCGACGCGCTTCCCCCGGGGGAAGCAGCCCGCATTTCCCCTACTACGGTAGCGGGACGAAGAAGAATTCCAATCCAATACAATATAATATATCAAAAGCACGACATTTTTCGTGACATCACCACAACAGCTTTGCATACATGTTTTCCTGCACAAAACAAACCCGCAACTATGCATTCATGATATCAGGTAACAACAACTTTCTGTTTGTTGGTCGGTTTTCTGTGTTTATGTTCCGCTCATGATCCACTGACTTAACCAAGTGTTGAAATTTATTTCAATTGCAGTTGTTACTCGCGCTTGGGAAAAGTTGGAGGAACCCAGGATATCTCATTGGGCAATGGATGTGTACACGTGGGTATAATTATCTTATTTTATAACCCCCCCCCGCCCCCTTCTCCACATCAGTTTAACGACTCAAACTCAGCCAACAGCACACAAACTATTGTTCACACACACACACACACACACACACACACACACACACACACACACACACACACACACACACACACACACGCACCGCGAACAAACGAAATTTATTTCACAACGGAAAGGATTTGGCCTAACACTAGTCCATGTTCAACTGCCGTTGACACACACAGAGAGGAGAGAGAGAGAGAGAGAGAGAGAGAGAGAGAATACTCCTCTCATAGTTCGGCCAAATTGAGAATTAGAAATCATCCCAGATTTTACTTGCACTTATTGCAGCAAACACGAGTATAATGAAAGTGCAACACTCCCACTAAGCCAAAATTGAAATGCACGCAGACATGAATCAATTATTATTTGTTTTAGTAAGTCCAACGGTGCACAACCCCAAACTTACTTGGTAAGAAGTGAATTAATCCTTTGACCATGTGCCTCAGTAATTTTCGTCGTACCAATTAATAATAATAATAGAATATTTATATAGCGCCTAACCTTATCTAAGCTCTAGGCGCTATACATAAAATACATATTCATTCATATTAAGACACAAAAAGACAGATAAAGACATTAAAAAACACAAAAGACAGACAAAGCAGACACAAGACAGGTAAAACTGATAAAAACTCATATCCACACACACACACACACACACACACACACACACACACACACACACACACACACACACACACACACACCCGTTCCCTGCGCACACACGCACTCACACCAGCAGAACGACAACATGGCACGGCTATGAGAGGGTGCATGAAGAGGTGGGTTTTCAGTCGGGGATGAAGGTTTCCTTGTTTGAACTTTTTTTGATTGTAAGAGGGACTGACTCCAAGTAACAGGGGCCTGGTAACGGAAGGAACGCTGGCCGAATGATTTAGCTCTGCAGGAGGGAATCTGGAAAATGTAGGTGTCAGAGGATGAACGCAGTTGTCGGGAGGGAGTGTAGATGTGAGAAAGGTATTTGCTCCTTTTGAATATTCAAGCCTTATCCCGTTGTTCTTCAGACTTCAGGCACTCACATACGCCATACGCTAAATCTGCAGCAGCATGATTCTGCCATTATCCAATGTCACAATTTATGAGCCAATCACGGCTTTTGTTTTATTATTATTTTCAGCTAGGCGTGGTCATACATGAGATCGGGCACGCCATTGGCTGGATCCACGAGCAGGCGCGGCCTGATCGCGATGCGTTCATCCGCGTCAACTTTAACCGCATCCCTCGGTCGTGGCACCCACAGTTCGAGAAGTTTCCAGAACGGCTCATCAACTACTATAGTGTACCGTACGACTATCGCAGCATCATGCACTACAGTGGAAACGTAAGTTCTTGCAATGTTGAAATAACCATGGGTGGGTGGGTGGGGGTTTAACGTCCTTTTCCACCACATATGGGTGATATCAAAGACGGGGCAACGACGAAAAAGCCAGCACAAATATTTGGCTCCAGCCGGGATACGAACTCACGACCCGGGCATTAGAAGTCCAACGCTGTACCATTCCTACATCGCTTTTATGCAGCACAGTATCCCAGTATCAAAGCACTTAAATACACACATTATCGGACTCCCAAGAAACCTGTTTGAGGTTAAGCTTGAACAGGGGTCAAGGTCACATGGCTTTGTTGAAATACTGCGTGTGCCATCGTAGCAAAGGCAGCTCAAGGGAAGCAACTCCCCCATACGCTTAGCTGTAGAGAAGGTGGGGAGATCGCTAGGACTGGATGTCTGGCCAGGGGCTTTTTCTCATCGCCTCGGCGTGGCATTTTGATACTTGTTTCTGATGTGTCAGAGGCCGAAGCGTTACAAAAAAAAAAAAACGGTCACAGAGTCCAAACGAAGCAGCACGTGTGTGTGTGTGTGTGTGTGTGTGTGTGTGTGTGTGTGTGTGTGTGTGCAGGCAGTGGTCGCGCGGTCTATCGAGACACTGGACCCCAAGTACCAGAACGTGATCGGACAGCGTGAGGGTCTGAGTTACCGGGACGTCAAGCTGGCCAACCTCATGTACGGGTGCGCCGGAAGTAAGTACTACAACCCTCGCCTGATCTCACTGTTATCAATGCGAAAGGGGCACTCCTCATACTCTTCATTACTACCCCGCTGCGTGTCTCAGTCTCAAAATCATGCCAAACTCTAACACTACAACATGTGCCATAGGGCAGTGGGTGGGGTGGGTGTTTGGGGGTTTAACGTCCTTTTCCACCACATACCGGTGATATCAAAGACGGGGCAACGATGAAAAAACCAGCGCAAATGTTTGGCTGTAGCCGGGATACGAACTCACGACCCGAGCATTAGAAGTCCAACGCTCTACCATTCGGCCACCCCGGCTCCCCGTGCCATAGGGGATAATAATAATAATAATAATTATAGAGCGCTATAACCTATTGGTTGATAACAGTTCTAAGCGCTGAAAAAATCAATACTTCCGCAGACGCCGTTGCATATTCATAGTTCCCAAGGTGAAGTCGGTTACCTTGCACCCCCTCCACCCTCCCCCCTCCTCCCCCACTCCCCGGTGACTCTATTAGACCAGCATAAAAATGAACCTTAGGGTGTGCTGAACACATTAGATCATTGTTCCCATAAATCCGTTGGGGTGCACTAACAGTTCCTCCACGCGCACTGATCACTCGCGCCATGATGCATTGACAAGCAGTGATTTCAGTCTCAGAAATTCTCTTTTATTAATACGTGGCTGAAAATGACGTTAAGCTCCCGAACACCTACCTACCTACCCGTATCATTGCAACAACGCCGACCACTACTACAACAGCTGAATGGTAACCGTAGACCGGGTTGGTCAGAACATCTTGTCCTACATTAGCCTGACGTTTCCTTGAGCTTAGTGGTTAAGAGAAAGACACAGCGACCAAAACGGTTGTTGTTGTTGTTGCTAGTGGCGAGCCCTAATCCCCGTGATTTTCTATCAAAATTTAAGGTTGGCCTGGGCCCGTATGTAATAGTCGAGGTTAGGGCTTTTAGCCCCGGGTTAGAGTCTAACCTCGAACTAAACTAGCTCTAGGGTTAAATTTTCTGCTTTTTTATTTATTTATTTATTTTTTACATCAAGAAGAGGGGCCCATTCCAGCACGGTGCCTAAGCCATTATAGAAGGATTTTTCTACCTTTCTTCGCTTCCTTTCTTATTTAATGTTGCTTTTGGGTTTCTTTTGTCCTAGTCTGGGTTAGACCTGTAGCCGTGGGTTAAATTAACCTCGACTTTAACATACGGGCCCTGAACTTAGTCTGTACTGGGTTACACCGTATGATTTGCAGTGACCGTAGGGAGGACCTGCAGCAACAAATGTCAGGAAAACGAATCCTTTTTGGACAAGAACTGTCACTGCATGTGCCCGGGCAACGAAACGCACCCCGCAGTGCCTTGCGCGCCTACACCAACGACTACCACACCAGCACCAACAACAACGACCCGGCGGCCTGAAGTCAGCACAACTGCTAAACGTGAGCGAAATGACTAAGAGTACTTGGTGTGGACAAACTAATTGTTATCTGACCTGAAAAGGTGCTTGAAAGGTGCTTTAAAGAGATGATGATATTAATGATAATGATGATAATCATACCGACAGCAACAGTAACAATAACCTTGTCGGCCATTCATAAAGTGTGTTTTGTTCACTAAATTAAACAATTTATCTTCGGTAAGGCCGTTTTTAACCGGGCGAACTTTTGGTTCGCGAAATAGGTTCGAAGAGTACGGCGAACTAGATTCGCGCACGTTGTTTCTTAACCGACCGAACACTTCTTCACAAACCCTGGTTCGAAAGGTACGCCGAACTAGGTTTGAAGTCTGCACAGCTCGTCGTGGGAACCCTCGCGATCCTTTGGCCGATCCTGCGCTCTGATTGGTTGCTCGGGGAGAGCTGTTGTGCGCATGTACGAAGTTGAGGAAAATGGCGGACGGCATGGCGGCTATCGACTCACTTGACATTTCCCTCAACGAAGAGGAAACTATGCTGTTTGTCGACTTGTGGGGACAGTTCCCGTGTTTATGGAACTGTCGAGATAAACGGTATAAGGACAGGACTGCGCGGTCTACGAAGGCGGCCATTTTTGGTTGTTTACGATTGTCTCAACTTCCGCCTTGTTCGGGCGATGACGTATGCATATCATTAACGGTCGGTTAAGAAAGAGAACTAGTTCGGCCGAACCTCTGGAACTACGTACGTGTGTGCGCTCGCCCTGTTCGTGTACAATACACAGTTCGCCGAACAAGTTCGCCGGACTGGTGGTTCGCCCGATTAAGAACGGCCTGTAGCCTTTCAAATCATCAGCCGTCAGTTCTGGCTTATACTGACAGATCTCGAACCAAATGTGACCCATTCTCGCGAAAGGGACCGTAAGTCGCGCTAGGCCGAACGCCGCTACAGGCGAAAAGAGTGCCGGGGGTCAGTATGACCGCCTTGTGAGTAGCCAACTTCAACTGCTGATATCTCTGTCAATTTTAGTAGTACAGCTTTCATTCTTATAATTATTGAATTAAACTGCATAACCAATAGACTGCAGTGGTAAACATATCTCAAAATTGATACTTTTCGACTTTTGGTCCCTAGCGGATCACAAATACGACGAAAAGACGGGTTGGTTATTTGGGCTATCGCCAGTCAACAATCAGCCAATCAGTATATGTGTTACAGCGGAGCCGATGGAGTGCCGTGACCTGCGCGCTGACTGTGCCAGTCGTGCCAAGGCCGGGGAGTGCAGCATGAACCCGGGCAACATGATGATGTTCTGTATGAAATCCTGCGACTTCTGCGACAAAGGTTGGTCCATGAATTTGTTTAACTCTTTGTTTGCCACGGACGACAGTAACCGTGTTGTCGACTCCAGAGTAGACTGTCGGGAGTGACTGTTATCAACTCCGAATGAAACCTCCCTACAGCTCTTCAGTCGCGGAAATTAGGAAAAAGCAGGAACCGGTATCACATATCAAAAGCACGAACCCACGCTTCATCGCTGTGACAATGGTGACGGCCGACGCGCTATCTATTGGACCACCACTCACCCTTTGTTTGTTTGTTTGTTTGTTTTATCAGACAAGGTCTGTTAATTCGTGTACATGGTTTTACTTTGACGAGTTACTTCGGAGTAGGCTGCGTAGGCAAACTTACTTACTCATGGGGTATATGGGATAACGTTTGTAAATGCTGAGGGACTCCGCTGCTGCCGAGCGAACTGAACTCTGTCTTCAGTGCTCCGCAGTGCCCAGTTAAGAGCCGCTGGCGCAATGAGCTGGGAAGAAGCGTCCGGCGTGCGAAATTAGGTCATGTTTATGCAGTAGCGTGGCGTTGGCGCTGGTCGCCTACAGAAAGGAAAGCCGTGCCAGCCATAAATGACCTTGCGCTTGTGAACGGCGCGCAACTTGTTATGGGATGTGTATTTATGTGAGCTCTGTGTCTGACGTCCACATTTCTTCCCTGCATTGCTTGCAGACGCATGCATGGACTACGAGAACACGTGCCAGCTGCTGCAGCTGGGAGGATTCTGCAACGAAACGTCCCCCTTCTATTCCGTCATGCAGAAGCGATGTAGGAAGAGCTGTGGTTTCTGCACACCCATAGGTACGTGATGTTTCTATGGTCAGTCAGATTACACGTGCACCTAGCTAGTTGTTTTTGTTGTTGCTTGTATTGTTGTTGTTGTTGCTGTTGTTTGTGTTGTTGTTGCTGTTACTGCTGCTGCTGCTGTTGTTGCTTTTGTTGCTGCTATTGTTGTTTTTGCTGTTGTAGTTGTTGTTGCTGTTGTTGTTTCTGTTGTTGATGCTTGTATTGTTGTAGTTGTTGCTTGTATTGTTGTCGTTGCTTGTCTTGTTGTTGTTGCTTGTCTTGTTCTTGTTGTTGCTTGTCTTGTTGTTCTTGTTGTTGTCTTGTTGTTGTTACTTGTATAGTTGTTGTTGTTCTTGTTGTTGCTTGTGTTGTTGCTGTCGTCATCATGCTTGTTGCTGTTGCTATTGTTTTTTTGTTGTTGTTGTTGTTGATGCTCGTATTATTGTTGTTGCTTCTTGTTGTTGTTGGATGGACTGGCCGGCTGGCAGAGAGATTGATTGATTGATTGATTGATTGATTGATTGATTGATTGATTGATTGATTGATTGCAGACCCCTGTCAGCTGCAGGCAGCGTTGGGCCTGGAGGTGGAGGTGACAAACACAGGATTCGTGACGTCACCATCAACATGGACCGCGCTCAGCTTTGTGGCTGCTCTCCTCTGCCTTTCTGTACACTGAGGCCGCCATGTTGTCTGCCAAAAGAGATCGACGTTTACTTGTCTTTCTTTGTGTTGTTGTTTTTGTTGTTGTCTTTTTGTGTAGCGTATATTGTACCTCAGTGTAAGACAGTCGTTTTATTGCCTGTGCGATGATGTTGGCGAATGATCAACACTGGTCTGAAGCGAATCCAGAATGTGTCAGCTCTCAGCGAGAGGAATTCATGGACAAAAAAAAAATGACATGCGGCCGACATAGGACACGCATAAGTCTGCCTACGAGAGCACCAAAAACATTCATAATTAATTTTAGCAATTGGCCACCTGGCTAAATGAATGCACTTTTCACGCAAACAGTCTCTGCTGGTGATTTTCTATTATGGGGCCATCGATATCGTCAACTTTCTTCACGACAACTTTACATTATCAACACCCATGTTATAATTTATCGATTTTCATGCACTGTTCATGTCAATATCGAGTTCTCAATGAACGTTTGCTAATTACCACGACTGGAGAGCACTAACTGCCTTACGAAGTGACTCTATGAATAGCGTGGGACCATGCCTTGTTGTCCACATTTGTTTCGGGCACGGTGTGGGTGTTTTACACCGGTGTTTGTGAACTCTATGCTGAAGCGCGCCAGGGAGAAGAGACTGAGTCGTGTGAAACGTGTCGTCCCCGGTACTATGTTTCGGTCAGTGGTGCTGGTGTTCGTGATGGCCACACTTCTCCTACAATGCGGAGACATTGAAGTTAATCCTGGGGCCCCTAAGTCAGCATCGAAAACAACTGGCAGCGGAAAGTCTTCTGCTAGCGCATGGCTACGTAGCAGTACTAGTGGCGGGTGCACACCGATAGCTCCCGACATCAACAGATCCCCTCACCGATAGATCCCCACACCAACAGATCTAAATTCCGTTAATAGCTGAGCTGACCCTTCGCACCACGTCATTGTAAATGTATGTCAGTGTGAGTGAGTGAATGCGCGTGGTGACGTGAGCGTGCGTGTTGGGTTCAGCTCGCGGCGCTTTGAGCAAGTGTAGATCATTTGGAATTACGCCTTTCAAAATTCATTATTATTAAAAAATGTACTGTACATACGTTTAGCCGAGTTTTGTTGTAAGCGATTTTTTTTAACCGAACTCTACTGTATAGGCCTATACATTTTCTAGGCAGCTATCACCTCTTTCATTACAATAGAACAAACAATAATTCAGAAATGTTATTGAACAATATTTCGAAGAAAATATCTGGACGTGTTGTGACACTGACCACTCGTCAACTACGTCAAACCATGTTCATTTTAACTCATAAGACATCTACCGATGCGGGGATCGATCGGTGCGGGGATCTATCGGTGCGGGGATCTATCGGTGCGGGGATCTACCGATGCGGGGTACTATCGGGATGACCCCATAGTGGCAACACAGCAGACGACATGGATGTGTCAGCGCCAGTCAACACATCTACTGCCAACACGCTGAGCGCAGAAAACACGAACGCTGCACCTAATACACGTGCGAACCTGATTTCAGTCTGGGATCCGAGATTTCCTTGTTCCCCTGACTTTGTTATCAGTCAGGCTCCGCATATAGAAGTCGAGGTTAGGGATTTTAGCCCCCGGGTTAGAGTCTAACCTCGAACTAAACTAGCTTTAGGGTTAAATTTTCTGATTTTTTGTTTTGTTTTGTTTGGTTGTTGTTTTAAATCAGGAAGCGTGTCCATTCCAGCAAGACGCCTAAGCTGTTATAAAAGGAATCTTTCTTTCTTTCTTACTTTCTTCCCCTCCTTCTTTATATAATTTTGTGTTTTGGTTTCTAGTCTGGGTTAGGCCCGTAGCCGTGGGTTAAATTAACCTCGACTTTTACATTCTGGCCCTGATCCGTAATGTGAGGTCTCAATCTTCTTAGTCACAGTTTGTGATCTATATCGCTTTGATATCGCATGTGAATGTACTCTAATAAAAGAGAGAATTTAAAGAATATGGTTGCTCCTTTGAAAATCAACGACAATAATAGTAATAATAATAATAAATGGGCATTTAAGGGACGCCCTCCCTCCCACAGGAGCTCAGGGCGCCGTACAGTCAACACGCACTCACTCACACTGAAACACGCGCAACATTCCTCCAAACATACATCTAACTACAAACACATAATGTGCAGCATCATACACGGGCTGCCCCTGGCTTACACACACACACACACACACGCGCGCGCGCGCGCACACACACACACACACACACACACACACACACACACACACGACCAGGAAGATGATGATGTGGCAACAGCTATTGGTTAAGGGCAGTGAACAGGTGGGTTTTCAGATTTTAACAACAACAACAACAACAACAAATCCAATGCTTCTCACTTTAACCTTTACCTTGTTTTGTTAACTGAAACATTGGTAACTACACAATATACGTGTGCATGATTGTGTTCTTTCTTCTTTTTTATCATTTCTATTCTTTTTTTCTTTTCTTTTCTATTTTAGACGACTGTGAAAGACGAGTAAAAAATCGTACACATGCAAAAAAAAATCGCACCGCATGAATAATAATTGAATAGTATTGAATACATTTTTACAATAGCCGGCCTGTTCAGAACTTTAAAGAGAGAGCGAGGGGGGGGGGGGGGGGGGGGAGGTGCTCTGAGCTAACGGCAACTCTGTACCATCGGGTTTCACTACGTTTACCCTCTGCACTGACCCGAAATTATCCCCCGTGCATACACAGAACCGCAGCATGCATGCATTTTTCTTGGCAACTTTGTGCTCTGCCACGAAAAATGCGTGCATGTTACGGCAAGGGAGACAACTCATGCACGCAATAATATCTGAAACAGGCTGAAAATGTACCGTGCTGGTGAATGCGACAGAACTCGCCGCTTCTGTGCACGCTGTGAAATACCCACAAAGTTGTTCAGAACTGTTCACTTTCCTTGTCACCGAGTATTTTTGTCAAGTGTTTTCCTTCTTAAGTATCGGGGAGCCGGGGTGGCCGAATGGTAGAGCGTTGGACTTTCACTGAATGCTCGGGTCGTGAGTTCGAATCGCGGCTGGGGCCATATTTGTGCTGGCCTTTTTCTCGCTGCCCAGTCTTTGATATCACCCTTATGTGGTGGAAAAGGACGTTAAACCACCAAACACCCACCCACCCCACCCTTCTTAGGCCGGTATCACTTGTCTCGGCGCTGGTCTCGTCTAGCCGATTTCAGGTCAGTGCAGAAGGTGAACGTGGTGAAACAGAGTTAACAGCTATGCATTCCCAAACGGAAGGGCTGTCAGTATTAGCACAACAACAGTTTGTTGTACATGACACTGTTACACAACAGGCGATTCCGTCTCAACCCGGCCTACATCCGTTTTCGTTAAACGACTATACAACCGTGTCTATTCTTTTAGATTTGTCCTTGGGCCAAAGCATGACACCAGCTAGGTCGCCATGACACGGAAGCAGAGAGAGGTGGGGGGGGGGGGGGGGTAACTTCATTTTTCACCACATACGGGTGATACGAAGGACGAGGCAGCGAGAAAAAGGCCAGCACGAATATTTGGCGTAAGGCGGGATTCGAACTCACGACCCGAGGACTGAACTTGAACTTGACCCTGCCAGTCAACTGTACAGCCTCTGTGTGTGTGTGTGTGTGTGTGTGTGTGTGTGTGTGTGTGTGTGTGTGTGTGTGTGTGTGTGTGTGTGAGAGAGAGAGAGAGAGAGAGATGATGATGATGATGATGATGATGATGAAACTTTATCAACGGTAAAAGTTTTGACAGAAATTCGCCGGTTTGCAAACTTGCCGTTGCTAATGCTACAGAGACTATCTACTAAAACAACATAAAAAAGAATAGTAATATTAAAATAGCTAAAAAGTTTTAAAAGATAAATAAAAAAAATTATGCACTAAACTACAGGAAACAAAACCAGAGAGAGAGAGAGAGGGAGAGGTGTGGGGGCGGTTGGGAGAGGAGGGAGGGATGCGTGGGGGTTGACACGACTGAAGTTTATATCGTCAGTTTGATTTGCCATCTGTTCATATGTAAGACATGTGCTGAACCTCAGTTTTGTAAAACGCGTAGAGTTGATGCCAGATGAGGCGACATATAAGTTGTCTGTTGTTGTCCTTGTTGTTGTCGGCATCGTCGTCGTTGTTGCTGCTGTCGCTGGATGCACTTTGTCCACCACGCGACTGATGTGCGGTTTGGTAGGTCGGGCGTGTGTTTTACTAGTCAAACCTTCCTTATTGTTTTGGTCCAAACCGGAGTACTAACACTGACACCACTTCTGGTCGTTCAACGGTTGTTGCTCTGCCTCCTTTTTATTTCCTTCTTTTATTGATATCCAACTACACACGCATATGTTTAAGTCAGACACGCTTAAGTCGAACTTTCGAAGTTTTTTTTTCCGGCCAAACGTGTTCTTTGTTTGACTAAATTTTCCACGGTTAAGCCGAACAAGTGCTTCAAAACGGATAGGTCACACTTCGGTTACGTCAAACAGAATTTGCCATTTTCACTTCTGATAAGTCAAAGTAGTCACTGGCACTGAAATAGTTTTTTCTCTATCTGACGGTTCGGTGCGAATCACGACGTCACGGATACGTCAAACTTCGGGTAAGTCGATAAAACTCCACTTCCCCATTTGACTTTAGCGTAGTCGACTGTACTTTGGGCTTAGTGTAATGTTGTGAAACCTGGCTCCGCATGCAGAAGTCGAGGTTAGGGATTTTAGCCCCGGGTAAGGGTCTAACCTCGAACTAGTTAGTTAGTTAGTTATTTAGGGCTTAACGCCGCGCAAGCAACAGAGGCTAATTCGCGGCAACTAACCTCGAACTAAACTAACTCTAGGGTTAAAGTTTCTGTTGTTTTTTGTGTAAATCAGGAAGCGGGTCCATTCCAGCAAGATGCCTAAGCCGTTATACAAGGATGTATTTCTTCCTTTCTTCGCTTCCTTTTTTTTATATATAATTTTTTTGTTTGTTTGTTTCTTTTGTCCTAGTCTGGGTTAGGCCCGTAGCCGTGGGTTAAATTAACCTCGACTTTTACATTTGGGCCCTGGAATTAAACCTGTGTCATTTAACACGCATTCTAAAGCTAAAGCCTCTGGTCTGCCACCGTCATCACTTATTACCAGTTATTTCTTTCCTCTATGCATAATTATGCCTTAAAAGGAATGCAGATTCCTTGAACCATGGATTTCAAAGTCCAGTTATTAGCGAGATATTAACACGGGGCGTGTAGATCAGTTTAGGCTTAAAGTTTACATGGTAAAATCGCTTCGACGAAATCTATGCCGTGAATTTACATTCACCATGTTATCAGTCGATATCAAAGGGGCGTAACTGGTTGTGAATCCGTAAACAGGAAAAGTGAGGAAGAGTGCTGAAGACAAGATAGAAGATATATACATAACTCAGGAGAGATCCAGAACTAAATAGGAATGACCTCTACTTATGAGGTGTCCGGTTAGTTTTAAGTGTGGGTGGGTGAGTAGGTGCTTAGGGCTGAAACGTCTTTCTTGTTCACTACATTAGGGTAAACGGCACTTTCCTGCAGAAAAACTTGTTTCCTGCCGATAAATCGACAAACTTGTTTTTCCGTAGAAAAACAGTTTTTTTTTCCCCGCAGAAAAAATAGCACTTTTTTCTGCAGAAAAATGGCTTTCTGTAGAAAAATCTACAATCCTGTTTTGTTTCGTTTTTATTCAGAAAAACAGAGCCAAAAAGAAAAAGAAGACAAAATAGCAGAAAAACAGACATTTTCATAATGTGACAAACAAAATCAAGGAGTACCTTCAGTTCTACGTGTTCTTTTGAAATGGTCATATTTCAGAAACGTGTCAAGACAGATGAACCAAACTCCACAGTTGTGTTAACAAGAAGTCAGATGACGCTGGGAAAGCAAAGACTTAATAGTGTCAGGTCACTCCGAGGCAGTGACATACTTACAACTCATGCATATGTAACTGTTAAAGTCTCAATTCGTTCGACAGGCATGAAGCCTCGTGTGGAATACTTGTCACTGAATGCACTTAATCCGTACATCAGAATCAGTCACTTAACACACAAAATAGCATCTGCAACCATTGCTGTGTCTCCGGCCGACTGACGTATATGTTGCTGTAGACGTGAACCCCGCCACTGAGCAGACGACGTTATCTGGTTGCGGGTGGGTGAGTGGGTGCTTGGGGGTTTAACGTCCTTTCCACCACATACGGGTGATATCAAAGACGGGGCAACGATGAAAAAGCCAGCACAAATATTTGGCCCCGAGGACCAGCTACACGGCGCTGATTGGTGGCTATATTTAGAAGATGTTTCTAGTCCCAGTCTTTTCAGGAACGGACCATAGGCTCAATAACAGTCGTATTTCTCTACTATAAGAAGACACAATGTCACGAAAGCGGTCACAATGGCCAGATGAAACATCCATTTTTTCTTTCTTTCTTTTTAAAAAAATCTATTGTCCTTTTAAAATCTATTGTCCTTTTAAAATCTATTGTCCTTTTAAAATCTGTTGTCCTTTCAAAATCTATTGTCTTTTTCGGGAAGTTCGTGCTGCGGTGCAGCGCCACCCAATTTACCTATCCTATTTTTCAATTTTGCTGGGGGAGGAAAGCCGGATAACCCGGAGAGAAACCCCCGATGAGCAGCCCGGTAGCCAGGAAAAACCGGTATGATCTCACAAGCTCGACCTAGGCTCGAACCCACGCTTCATCGCCGTGACAGCGGTGACGGCCGTTCAGCAGCGCAGCGGTTAAGTCCGACGCGCTATATTTTAGACCACCGCTCACCCCTTTCACAAACGTTAGACCTTCGAAAGCGGCAGTTTTCAATCTCAACGGCGTTACGAATGCAGAGCCTTTAACAGAAACGTTGGTACGATTAATATGGTCCATTGAAACACACAAGTCAAACTTTGGCACATCAGAACCTGCCCTAACAAGTGCTTCCTTCCTGAACGCTCTGGGCCGGCGTTGAAATGGTTCCTGGTCTGAGTACAGCGATCAGACATTACAGGAAGAGTGTTTCTCTCCTCTAGGGGCGGTAAGGGCCTTTGCACACGTTGACAACCTGCAGCGAGCTCGCACTCTCGCCGAGTGGATTTTCCGTTCACACGATACCAGCGTGCACTGCGCGGACTGCGCTGCCGTCCTGGCGCTGGACAAACCACAAAGCGCAATCAGCGGCGGTTGGCTGGCGTGGCGAGGAAAAAATAGGACCCGTGTTGTATCCACAGGCGTTGTGACAGCGTCCCTGGGCGAGCGGATTTAACTGGCTGGGAGTGCATATTTTACTGCTGGCATGCATGCAAAATCGCCACGTGTGACAGAGGTTTTACTGGAACTCGGGTCCACTGGCGAGGTCTGGAGTTTGATTGTACCGTTCGCTGTCTTCATTCACCGCTAAAACGCTGAAGTGAGAGAATTGTTTGTGCGTCGCGTCGGCTGCAACCAGACTGAAGTGAGCCGATCAAGCAGGATGGTGCGTGCCTCGTTTGCCCTGCTGCTGGCTGTCGCCGTTTTGAAGGTGACTGCTGCAGATGTTTTATTATATATGTAGACTCTCTCTCTCTCTCTCTCTCTCTCTCTCTGTAAGACCATGAAAGAGGGTGGATTTTTTTTTTTTGTAAGTTAGGATGCTCTCTCTCTCTCTCTCTCTCTCTCTCTCTCTCTCTCTGTGTGTGTGTGTGTGTGTGTGTGTGTGTGTCTCTCTCTCTCTCTCTCTCCCTGTAAGACCTTGAAAGAGGGTGATATTTTTTTTTAAATTTAGGATGCTCTCTCTCTCTCTCTCTCTCTCTCTCTCTCTCTCTCTCTCTCTCTGTAAGACCATGAAAGAGGGTGATGTTTTTTGTTTTTTTTTTCAAATTTAGGATGCTCTCTCCCCTCCCCCCCCCCCCCCCAGGGGGTGGGGATGGGGGTGGGGGGAGGTGATATGTTTTTGTTTGTTCCCCGTATAACAGCTGCAAGTGTTTGGAAATGATGAATGTGCCTGTAACGTCTACTGTTGTAAAATAATGGTTTCTGTTCCTCTTACACTTGTTCTTCTTATCCCCCTGTGTGGTAGAGCTAAACAGCATGAAAGTACAGCATACGCGAAACACAGAACAGGGGGAGGGGAAGGCGAAGGGGGGGGGGGGGGGGGGGGGCCGGGGGGAGGTTTGGTTTGTGGGGGTGGGTGGGGGGGAGGGGGAGAGAGATAGAGAGGTTGTCATGCCTGCAGGTCCATCTTGCAAACCTGTCCTTGCTACATAGTATGGTATGGTACGGTATAGTAAATTTCTCCTCGGCGCACATATCCATTTCTTTTGAAATGCTCCTAGCGCCGCATGGCTGAAGGACGAAGCAGTGAAAGCCTGCTGCCATTAGGCGCTGCTTTATGTGCAAACCTGCACGTAATACACATAAAGCTATGATTACATCTACACAGAAATAATGCATAAACGGTTATCATCAATTAAACATGAACATGAACATGTATGAAATAGCACAAGCAAACACATTTGAGTCAAGGGAGGAGGTGGGGGAGGGGGTGTTACGAATCGGGCATCGTGGTGTGTATATGTGTATATTTAACGTGGATAGAAACTGAGGTGCTGAGACTAAGAGAGAGAGAGAGAGAGAGAGAGAGAGAGAGAGAGAGAGAGAGAGAGAGAGAGAGAGAGAGAGATGATGATGATGATGATGATGATGATGATGAAACGTTGTTTTGTTTTTATTCAGGATAGAGCATTTAGGCATTGCTGCCTATCTTACATGCTGTCCTCCTATTCTACATTAAAGGGTACTGAGAAAGAAAAAAAAAATCAGAGAGAGAGAGAGAGAGAGATATCTCCAAAGATATTCTAAGCAGCTCACGAGTGTTCTGTTTTCTCCAGGTGTGGCTCGGCGCTGTTGTCGCGAAAGAGAAACGGAAATCGATTGACCAGATGATCATGGCGGCGGCTAAAGACCGTGAGTAGTGTGTGTGTGTGTGTGTGTGTGTGTGTGTGTGTGTGTGTGTGTGTGTGTGTGTGTGTGTGTGTGTGTGTGTGTGTGTGTGTGTGCATGCCCGCGTCACAAACACTCATAAATAAAACTTACTCTCCCACACACACATATAAAAGTCGTAAAAATAAAAAAAAGGTGTCTGAGTCGCCGGCTAGGGGCAGCAACTCGTTACAAGGGGAGATCACCCTTTATCCGTACATCACTTCTTTTGACCGAACTACATTCAAATTCTGGCCACAAATTTCTTCCTTCTCTATGTCTGTTTGACGTAACGTGGAGGAAGCATTGCGACCCGGTGTAGGATCCGGTCCGGTCCCCCCTCTGAAGCAGTCCCCCGGGGGACCAATTCGTGGCAAAAACTGCTCTATAATGGTCCCCCCTTAGACATCCAGCCTCGTTTTCGACTGGTCCCCCTGGGCGATTTTGGTCCCCCCTCGCATCCAAAATAGGCCCCCTCTCGAACTGGTCCCCCTCTTTTCTAACCAATGTAGAGCTATGTCAGTATTTATTTTTAACTTTATTGTTATAGTGTGTGTCAACTCAGTAGAAAACGTGACTCTGGATCTCTCTCACACTCTCTCTCTCTCTCTCTCTCGCCCCCCACACTTTCTCTCCTCCCCCCATCTCTCAAACACACACACACACACATTATGCACGCACGCACGCACGCGTGCACACTCACTCACGCACGCACGCACGCAAACACACACGCGCACACACACACACACACACACACACCTCTTTCGTTATATGTATAATTATTTTCATTTTTGTACAGAGATGTTATTCAAGATGATCTTGAACTGGGTCAAGGTTACAGTGTCAAATCTAAACTTTTAAAAGTGATTTAACTTCGTAGATTTGCCGTTCTATGTAGCCTATACTTTTGTTTTTTTTATTTTCTCTTTTTTTTTTTTTTTGTGGGATGAGGAAACGGTCGCCACTAAAAAACAAAAGTATAGGCTACATAGAACGGCAAATCTACGAAGTTAAATCACTTTTAAAAGTTTAGATTTGTTTTTTCTTTTCTTTTATTTATTTTTTTTGTGGGATGAGAAAACGGTCGCCACGCTTCTTGACACGTCACGTGACTCGTGTCAAACATGCCTATAATTATAAGTACACGACAATTCATTCCGTACTTGGGCCACCGAGGTTGAGATATTTGCTGCAGCCACCCTCTTGGACACGCCCGTGTATGTGTTCACAAGAGAGGCTCCAGGCCGACAACCTAGGTGGCTGAAATACGGGCCAGTTTGGCAATCGGCCCCATTGAAAACAGACAGAGTAATTTATATAATGAATCTTGGACATCACTTTGCTCCTGTTTTTTGTGTCACTCCTTAGACCAGAACTGTTAGTCTTCTGCTGTTTTTGTTGTTTCAAGGGTCATGATTTGAGACACTGGTACTCAGTCTTGACTGTCTACTTGAAGTACGCTGAAAGCCAAAGGTGGCAACTAGTTTTCATGTCATGGACACTTACTTAATTTTGAAGAAATATTTTTCTATGGCGTTGTATAGAAAATATTAGATACTTGGTCTTTGATGTTATTCTCTAAATGCTATTTCCAGTTTTAAAAAAATGACAGGAAATGTGGACAGCAAAAAACAACCAATGCAAAAAAAACAACTGAAAGAAACAAGAACACAACCAAACAAATATATCTCACACACACAAAAATAACAACAAGCACATAAATCGGAAAAAAAGAAAAAAAAATGTTCCTATGGCCCTGTGCTTTTGGGGACAATAAAGTTTTGTAACAATAAAGTTAAAAATAAATACTGACATAGCTCTACATTGGTTAGAAAAGAGGGGGACCAGTTCGAGAGGGGGCCTATTTTGGATGCGAGGGGGGACCAAAATCGCCCAGGGGGACCAGTCGAAAACGAGGCTGGATGTCTAAGGGGGGGACCATTATAGAGCAGTTTTTGCCACGAATTGGTCCCCCGGGGGACTACTTCAGAGGGGGGACCGGACCGGATGCTACACCGGTATTGGCTTAGGTTCCGTGTGCAGAGCGGTTGATTGGCCAGCAAGACCCTGTCCTTGACTTTTTCCCGGTAGCAAGGATGTTGACTCGGTGTACACAGTCGTCATTCTGGCGAAATCCGTCTCATCCTCTTCATGTGCTGCCTATGTACTTGACATTGGTTCTTACGTAGGATTTCAAAGATTTCAAAGATTTTATTTCCTTTGATCGCGATCATCACCGTCACTTACGCAATTTTTCACAAGTACTGAAAACAATAAAGACTTCCGCAATTTTTCAACGACATACGCAACTTTGTCGTGCAAATTTAACCTATGAAATTTGAAAAATAAATGCAAATCTAAATTCCGAAATTTAAATAGCTGAGCTGACCCTTCGCACCACGTGATTGTAATGTGTTTATGTCCAGTGTGTGAGAGAATGCGCGTGATTCACGTGAGCGTGCGTGTTGGGTTCAGTTCGCGGCGCTTTGAGCCGATTCATGAAATTGGGTAAAGCGCCTATACAATGGTCATTATTATTAGGCTCGGGGTGAGCGGTGGTCTAATAGGCAGCGCGTCGGATTTAGCCGCTGCGCTACTGAACGGCCGTCACCAATGTCATGGCGATGAAGCGTGGGTTCGATCCCAGGTCGAGCTTGTGATATGTGCTACCTGTTTTTCCTGGCTGCCGGGCTGCTCATCGGGGGTTTCTCTCCGGGTTATCCGGCTTTCCTCCCCCAGGTAAATTGTTGTAAAAATTAAAAAAAAAAGATAGGTATTGGGTGGCGCTGCACCGCGGCGACGCGCTTCCCCCGGGGGAAGCAGCCTGAATTTCCCGAAAGGGACAATAAAGTAGTATTTAAAACAAGGAGGAACGGCCCCGTCCTACAAAGTTGTTTCTCCAAATTTCATTTTATTTTGTCTGTTTTGTTGTTATTGTTGCCGGTTCTCCCCTCTCCATGTTCTACCAATGACACTAGATCCTCTACGACCTCGACCGATTAGTCACGTGACTGGGGGTGGGGCTGGGTGGGGGGAGAGCGAGCGAGAGAGAGAGAGAGAGTGGGTGGGTGGGTGTTTAGGAGTTTAACGTCCTTCTCCACCACGTAAGGGTGATATCAAAGACGGGGCAACGAGAGAAAGGCCAGCACAAATATTTGGCCCAAGCCGGGATTCGAACTCTCGACCCGAGCATTGAAAGTCCAACGCTCTACCATTCGGCTACCCTGGCTCCCCAGAGAGAGAGAGAGAGAGAGAGAGAGAGAGAGAGAGAGAGACGTCAGTTCCGTGAACTAAACATTTGACGTCAGCCTCAGGCAGGTCGTCATACACAGACGGAGAGATGACGTCAGTTCCGCGAACTAAACATTTTGACGTCAGCCTCTAGCACTGCGATCGTCTGAGGAAGCTTGTTTATGTCTTGTGATTTCCCTGTTGGCTTTGTGGCTTCCCCGATTGAATTATTTTTCACATGAAATCTGGAAGATCTAGAGGGCTGGTGAAATGTCGGAGGCAGTGACGATACTTGCTTATTTTGTCTGGGAACTAAGCGTTTGACGTCAGCTTCACACTGGTGGTATGACAGATGATGCTTGTGCATGTCTTGTAATTTCCCTGTTGCTTTTGTGACTTCCCTGGCTGAATTAATTTTTACATAAAATCTGGAAGATCTAGAGGGCTGGTGAAACATGGACTAGAATACCTTGTATTGTACTTATGAAATCGAAAATTTGGAACTCTTTTGACCGGTGCTTTTCGCAGAAACTTGAAAAAGCTACGTTTATCTAAAAGTTCAGTTATTCTAAATGCTAAAGCTATAATAGTGCAGTAGTTCCTGTCATATGTGCAGTTGTCACACTAGACAAAAACGCCGGGATGATAAGTAATTTGCAGTAGTCTTTTCATAGATATTTGATCTTATGTGCAAACCACCCCTACCTCGAAAATATTTTTTTTTACACAAAACCAGTCAGAGCTACAGAGCTGTAGCACGAATACAGGCGTGAGGGTGAACTTCCAAAGTCTAGAAAATGAAGGAATTTGAACAACTTTTTCGAAAAATGTCGTAACACGACCGATTTTTAAAAATCGGCGATAACTCTTCTGAAAATGCGGCAGGCTAAAAATCGTGAAAGGTAGGTCTGGAGAAGGTGATTTCCCATTTTATCTCAAAGTAAAAAGGCCTCCATCGAGGTGGTTTAGGAGATAGCCATCATTACATCCGTCCACACACACACACACACACACACACACACACACGTCTCACAACTCCCGCCAAAAAGAACGCAGCAGCATAGTGTGCACGTCAAGTGTCTATGACGCAGGTTTCGTTACGTCACTATGTGCGTGAAAGTATTATTGTGTGGAGAAACGTCACAGTCTTGTTTTGTATCACTGAAACTTGCTGCTGCGCGCAGCAAAATCTGCTCCGTCTCATAAAGTTGTTTCTCTATAGAGAAACAACTTACAAAATGGGTTACGCTGCTCAGCGAAGTCCTCCTTACGAAGTCCTACTAAACATGCCTAGTATCAGGCAGTCGTCCTACCGGCTTGCGTTGTTTTCTTGCTACATGGGAAACCTGGAAGTTGAGTTTAGATAAGTTCAGTTCAGTTCAGTTCAGTTCAGTTTAAGATTGCATCTCAGTCACCGAGAAAGCAAAATACGCGCTCAAACCCATCTCCTAGAAGTTTACCCCATCCATCCACCCACCCCCCCTCCCCCCCCCCACCCCCTTAGTTCTTTCCATTTTTGTAGAGTAGTGGTAGAATGTTTTGGTATGTTAGTTTCGTATACAGGCGCACTCGCCTAAACGAAACACGCTTAAGCAAAAAACTCGGATAACAGAAACCAAAACCAATTCCCCGCCAGACCCCCCTCTTTGTAAGACTATTTCTAATTCGGATAAGCCAAACTCTGTCAAAAAATAGCTAACTCAAACACGCATATCTCAAACGTGATTTTGACAGATAAGCCGAACTCTAAACACTGTCGGAGAGAATTTTTTTAATTTTTGCTTGAAAAACACGTCGGGAAGATAAACATATTTCGTCACGGCTATAATTATCCTACGGAAACGAATACGTCACCTGTTTTTCAGTATGCGGGAAACTGATGACGCGTGCCACATGTTTTGCAGGCGCCATTGTTTGGACAGAAAGAGTGGTAAGTTTGCGTGCGTGAATTAGGTGGTGGGTTCAGGGTTAGGGTCGAAAGGTAACCTTGGGAGATATGCGATGGGCGTGGTTTATGGGCTAGTCAAAAGGATGTGAGCTCGGGCTGATTTGTGCGTGCACGATTGTTTCTTTTGGCGTGTGTGGGGGAGGGAGTGTGTAACATGCAGTCTCCCAGTGTGTGTGTGTGTGTGTGTGTGTGTGTGTGTGTGTGTGTGTGTGTGTGTGTGTGTGTGAAGGGGGGGGGGGAGGGGTGGAGGTGAGGGGGGTGGAGTGCAGGAACGGAGTGGTAATTTCTCGGGAAAGGTTTGGCTTATCCGAACTCGGATATGCAGAAACTTGGATAAGCGAAACGATTTTTCATTCCCCGGGCGAGTTCGGCTTAAGCGTGTTTGACTGTACCTGTTTCTAGAGAAAAACAATGAAGAAAAGTTTAGTATTGTGCAACTCTCCCAAGGAGTGATGTCATGCAAGCTATATATGAACTTGCATCTATAGTATAAGTCAACAGGCGTACCACTGAATATGGAGCTGAGCCGTGTGTGTGTGTGTGTGTGTGTGTGTGTGTGTGTGTGTGTGTGTGTGTGTGTGTGTGTGTGTGTGTGTGTGTGTGTGTGTGTAAAAACATATATTTATATAGCATGTATATATGTACATATATGTATCACATGTACCTGTATATGTGTATATGTGTACCTGAGAGTGAGAAGAGATAAGCTCACTGTATTGTGGTGTATACATGTATATCTGTCAGTGTATCTAGTTTCGTGTGTGTGTATATATATATGGCAAAAACGAAATTTAAAAAAAATGTTTTGGTATCGAGGTATCACTAAAACAGCCCTTCTAGACTTCAAATGCCGCCACTTCTGTTTTCAAACAGTTGTGCTTGTGATTGAGCCTGTACTACTCTCAAGGATGGAACAGTTGTAAATGTAACACACTGGCATTTGCTGGACTTTAGAACGAGACTTCAATCTACGGCCAAAAGCTCTGCAAGTCAGCCAGACTGTGGCCGACGTGCATGCGTCGGTGTGTGTATGTGTGTGTGTTTAGGCCAGAGGGGCAGTTCACACAAATCCGCTTCCCTCACTTGTGTCCGACCTCTTGTGGAAAAAGTCCCAGCTTCGCTGGCAGCTTGTCTCTTTGTGTGACCGCCTGCCATGCACCTTGGCCTACATAACACAAAAATCACGAAATCACGAAAAGCGTGATCGGTTTTTCAAGACAACAAAAATTACTAGAGATTAACACACTCGCCAAACCGGATACCTCAAATAGACACCAAACATGACCCCACGATCAGTTTGTGTCCTTACGCCCGCGTGTGTCTCAGTGGTAGGAGGGGGGGGGGTATTTGAGAGTTCAACGTCTTTTTCCCACTAAATACGGGTGATATCAAAGACGGGGCAACGAGAAGAACGCCAGTACAAATACAGACTTCAACATAAGTCAAGGACCACTTGCAAACTTGGCTAAAATTCCTGGGATATGTCCGTGCAGCACATGGTGGTTTTTCAGCTTCAGCAAGCTTTGCAGGATGCATTGTTAACCCTTTAACACTTTCACAGCACAAAATTTTGAAAGATTCCTTGATGTCTATTTTTTGTGAATTCTTAAAAATGACCCTGTCTGTCGAGGTGCTTCCTTGACTTATGTTGAAGTCTGTATTTAGCCCCAACTCACGACCCGAGCGTTAAAAGTCCAGCACTCTACCATTCGGCTATCCCGGCTTCCCCTGAGTATTATGAGGCTGGACACCATCTAGGCAACCCATGAGTGATCAGGCTAATGTAAGAAAATTGGCAGCGTATCTAAGGTGTACGATGATGTTTTACTGTCTGATCTTGATTGAAGTTAGAATGGGATCCCCTAAGGCGCACTGCGAACCTCACCTTGCAGTGTTAGCGTTGGACATTTTCCTCTGAGACACGCACGCACTGTAGCTTGTACGGGTAAAGTGTATATTTTCATGGAGCGTTATTCAGCGTCAATTGTGTCCTATCATTATATAAATATTGGTCCAGCCACCACAGAGATATTAATGTGTTGATTTTTTTCCTATGGTTCGATCCATGACCCTCGATTACAGGAGAGGGACATCATGACTAGACAGCATCAAACAAAGCTCCTGACAAGTCGTCACCCTAGAAATGTCTGAAAGAAAAACAAAAACAACCACAAACAAACAAAAACAAAACAACAACAACAACAACAACAAACTCAAAAACAGCCAAACACATACGTCGACGTTAACAATGAATACTAACTATGATCACCAAAGGTGATAAAGGCGTAAACACAAGATAGGAGAGAGAGAGGGGTTCAAAATACGCAAGTCAATGTGCTAGCCATGTGATCTTATCCGGAACATGAATAAGTGATACACCTGTTAATTATATTTATGCAGGAGACAAATTTCATCAGTAAGTTCTTATTCTGCTTTGGAAACGTTCAGCCCACCAAATTTGAAAAAAAAAATGCAGTTCTAAATTCCGAAATTTAAATAGCTGAGCTGACCCTTCGCACCACGTGACCGTAATGTGATTATGTCCAGTGTGTGAGAGAATGCGTGTGATTCAGGTGAGCGTGCGTGTTGGGTTCAGTTCGCGGCGCTTTGAGCCGATTCATGAAATTGGGTAAAGCGCCTATACAATACTTATTATTATTATTGTTGTTTTTCCTTTTCAGCCCGGATGTTCAATCTCATGCACATGATGCCCACGAGTGAAATGATGATGATGCTTGAACTGGATATGGCTATGACGCCCCGCCAATTTGGGGACCTGATGTGAGTCCCCTTTCGTCGTTTTCTTGTTCTGACTGTGTGTGTCTGGCACACAGGCCGAAGGACACAAATACACAGAGCCTCAAAATGCCTGTATATTCCCTATCAGCCTCAGGCATCAGAGTCACCCCTATAAATGCTTCAATCTAGAAACAATTACTGCCATGAACAGACCATTCAAACTTCAAAGGCACGCACCTGACAGGGGATTAAAAAAAATGAATGTTTCCTTTTCGCTCAGACCTCACTGGAGTAATGCTCGTCTACTTTCTCTTGAGGTCAGAGAGGCAGCTCGCACAAATCCGCTTTCCTCACTTGTGTCCTACCACTGTGCAAAAAGTCCCAGCTTCACTGACAGCTTGCCTCCTTTTGGGTCCGCCTGCCATGCACCTTGACCTACATAACACAAAAATCACGAAAATCACGCTTTTTCATGACAACAAAAATCACTATGGACTAGCACACTCTTTACACAAATATGACCCCACGGTCAATTTGTGTCCTTGCGCCATAACAACGTTGCAGAGGTGTACTGTCTGCCGAATGAGTAAAATCTCGCCGGACGCTCGGTAGCTACGGCAAAAAATTGAAACATCGAGTAGTTTCTTTCGTGATAAACCACTGGAACTAATCGTGTAAGCTCTATTTTCATAACTCTAGTTAAGCTCCTTCATGTGTAGGCATAGAACTTTCAGAATGATTTTCGAAGATTTTGAAAAAAATCATAATTACCCCCCCCCTCCCCCCCCCCCCCCCCCCCCCCCCCCCCAAAAAAAAAAAAACATCTGGTAAAAGCAATGTTTGTGATTTTTTAATCTTTTTTTTTAATGGATTTGATGGTATTGGTGGTATGGGTTTTTATGATTTGATCATTTTTTTTTAAAACACTGTTCAGCTGTTAAGAGGGGAGCCGGGGTGGTCGAATGGTAGAGCGTTGGACTTCTAATGCTCGGGTCGTGAGTTCGTATCCCGGCTGGGGCCAAATATTTGTGCTGCCTTTTTCATCGTTGCCCCGTCGTTGACATCACCCGTATGTGGTGGAAAAGGACGTTAAACCCCCAGACACCCACCCACCCTCAGCTGTTTAGACTAAACTTATACGGATGAACGATTTCAGGAGGGATCCATTCAGAGGGGCTTGGACGAGATCTAAGCGCAAAGCAGTAGTGGAAAGCTTCGAGTCCAGTGGGGAGACGGTCGTGACCAGATGGGACGACGCCAAGGTCTACTATGAGATCAACGACGATTTGAGTGAGTTGCAGTCTAATTCCTTTCATGTGGCCTGGACACCGGTACACACACACACACACACACACACACACACACACACACACACACACACACACACACACACACACACACACACACACGCACGCACGCACGCACGCACGCACGCACACAATCTATGTACGCAAGAAGGCATGCGCAGAGAGAGACAGAGAGAGAGAGAGAGAGAGAGGTGGGGTGGGTGGGTGTTTGGGAGTTTAAAGTCCTACTCCTTTTCCACCACATCAGGGTGATATCAAAGACGGGGCAACGAGAAAAAAAGGCCAGCACAAATATTTGGTCCCAGCCGGCGGGATTCGAACTCACAACCCGAGCATTGAGAGTCCAACGCTCTACCATTCGGCCGCCCCGGCTCCCCGAGAGAGAGAGAGAGAGAGAGAAGAACGGATGTAAAAATTACCAGCGCGGTTTCAAAGCGGCTGAAGTTTCTTGTATGGTGGTTAGGCCATTAAAAAAAACATTTTTTTTTTCTTTTTCTAAAACGATCCCTTGCGTTACCTCGCGGGGGGGGGGGGGGGGGGGGGGGGAAGAAGGATCTTACGAAGCTTCCCAAGCCTGAATGATGAGTTAGATTTTTAGTTTCTTTCCTTGTCTTCAGTCTCTTCAAAGACTATAAATTAGAGTCTTTGGTGTAGTTGGTTCGGGGGTTGGTTGCGTATTTTGGATTTGGAACGTTATACCAATGGTTAGCTCACTTCTTTGACTTTTGAATTCCATAATTAGATTAATTCCGTAGATTTTTTGTACAGATGTAGACGTGCCCAACCGCTCAATTTATGAGTTAGATAAATTCAGTTGAAGAGTTTCTTCTTCAGTGATTGCTTAGATGGTTACTTCCCTACTTTTTATTCATTAGGAGTTAGACTGTTAGTTTCGTATTTTGCTTAGATGGTTACTTCCCTACTTTTTATTCATTAGGAGTTAGACTGTTAGTTTCGTATTTTGCTTAGATGGTTACTTCCCTACTTTTTATTCATTAGGAGTTAGACTGTTAGTTTCGTATTTTTTGGCAAAGACGTAGATGGTTCCTTGTGACTTTTTATTTACTTATCAACGGAAATACATATATTTGCAGGTATTTGTCAATAACAACCTCTGTAGTGTCGTAATTTTGTTCTTGGCTCTGTAGACGGTCGGGCAGCAATCACGCAGGCGATAAAGGAGTGGGAGACATACACGTGCCTCAACTTCACTCTGGCAGATTATGACACTAAGGACAAGGTTGTCTTCCAAGATGGCGAGGGGTACGTCACTACACACACACACACACACACACACACACACACACACACACACACACACACACACACACACACACACACAGACAAAGACAGAGGCACACACACACACACACACACACACACACACACACACACGCACGCACAGAGAGAGAGAGAGAGACAGACAGACAGACAGACAGACAGACAGGAGAGAGAGAGAGAGAGAGAGAGGAGACACACACACACACACACACACACACACACACACACACACACACACAGACAAAGACAGAGGCACACACACACACACACACACACACACACACACACACACACACACAGAGAGAGAGAGAGAGAGAGAGAGAGAGACAGACAGACAGGAGAGAGAGAGAGAGAGAGAGAGAGAGAGAGAGAGAGAGAGGAGACACACACACACACACACACACACACACACACACACACACACACACACACACACACACACACACACACACACAGACAATGGTCACACTGCCTTAAGCACCCTCGACCTCATAGACTGCTGAACATAATGTCCAGATATTCAAGTGTGTGTGTGTGTGTGTGTGTGTGTGTGTGTGTGTGTGTGTGTGTGTGTGTGTGTGTGTGTGTGCGTGCGCGCGCGCGTGTGCGTAAGCGACCCTCAAGTTCATTGATTATGTGACAAAACAATTCAAACAGAAGAGAGACTCAGTTATAGTCTTAACTGCCTATCAACAACACACCACCACCACCACCAACCTGTAAACAAAGTACTTAACAGATTTCAAGCAGTGTGTATAACTGAAGGGCTATCTTCGAAATCTAGAAACATCTGGCGGACATGCATCCGTACTATCTCTGTGATATTGATTCTCATAACTGAAGAGTTTCGCTTACGTCATCACCTGAGTTATCTCAGCTAGTCGTGTTACAACTGAATGCCTCACGAATGAACATTATTTGAAGAAATACGAACATACTTTCAGGGGCTGCTTCCCAATACCCACACTTGAAAAGTGTCGTCTGCCGTGAACAAGGGGCGAGAACTGGCAACTCTGACAATGCATTGGTTGATTAATGACATTGCCCTTAAGGCTGACACATAATGTGCTAGCCTTGTACTTATCGACAAGTGAGCCGAATTAAAGATTACCGCGAGGCTATCGCGGACAACGGCTCAGGCACAGCGTACCATTAAACATCTAATTATTTTTGTTTTGGGATTTCAAATCCATGAGCAGATGCCTACATTTCGGCCTTTTTACGCTGGTAGGAGTGTTTTGGTTGCACATGTAACATTATATACAAAATGCTTCGGCAAAACTTCTCAATAATTTGTGGACAGACTCCACATATGTTTAATCCCAGTTTATAGGAACGCATCATCAAAGGATGATTATTTAGACAATAAAATAATCTTGAGAATCTGGGTCTTGCGTTGTATTTTGTTGTTCTTGTTGTTGTTGCTGCTTGTTTTACTGTTCCTATCTTACATATAATTCGTTTAAACTGCAGATGTTACTCGAGACTGGGTAAAATTGGAGGTACCCAGGAAATCGTACTCGGCGACGGCTGTTTGGAGGTAAACTGTACTGCCCACACGTGACAAAAACTATACACTTCAGCAACAACTCCCTTCCACCACCCCTTTCCTCAGCATTTCACAGATTGTCAGTTGATCAAACGTATGCTAGTTATAAGCATACATGTCACAACAACTCCCCTCCATTGTCCCTTCCCTGGACATCACACAGATTGTCAGTTGGTCGAACATATGCCAGTTATAAGCATTCATTGTAAACATAAAGAGAATTCAGAATCAGACACACGCGAAGCAGAAATTTCGTAAATGACACGGCGCAATCTTTGAAAATGCCCTTAAAATATATTGGCTTCCTCAAGCGCCTGCGCACACTCACGGCACCAACACACACACACACACACACACACACACACACACACACACACACACACACACACACACACACACACACACACTTGCGTATCTACAAACCCTCACAGATATACTAGCAGCCACATCCTACGAGTAGGAATGACTCGTCTCATGAAGACTTCACAATGACAGACATGAAATTGTCCACCAATCGTCATGTTTCTCACTGCAGAAATCCATCGTCATACATGAGATCGGGCACACCATTGGCTGGATCCACGAGCAGGCGCGGCCCGATCGCGATACATACATCCGGGTCAACTTCAACAGGATCCCGGACATGTATCACGACCAGTTCGATGAATTTGATACCAGACTCATCAACGACTACGACGTGCAGTATGACTATCGTAGCATCATGCACTACAGCGGAGATGTAAGTAAACTAGGCGAGCAACATCAAGATACGGATGAGCAGTGGTGTGATAGGTGGTAGCAGGTCCAACTTAGCAGGTGTGCTCAGTCTACGTCTGTCTGTCTGTCTGTCTGTCTCTCTCTCTCTCTCTCTCTTTTTTATTTTTTGTTTGTTTGTTTTGATTTTTTTTCTTCTCAGTACCCTTTCTTTCTCAATACCCTTTAATGTAGAATAGCAGGACAGCATGTAAGATAGGCAGCAATGCCTAAATGCTCTATCCTGAATAAAAACGTTTCATCATCATCATCATCATCATCTCTCTCTCTCTTTCTCTCCCTCTCTCTTTCCCTCTCTCTCGTACACACATACTTTTTTTTTTAACTTGTTAGTTTGTTTGTGTACCTTTGTTGTTATAGCTGATAAAAACATTTTTTTTAAAGCGGGAGTGTCGGCACAGCTTGTACCTGATAAGTTATGATTTCAAATGTATGAAATGCATATTGTTAATTGCAAATGAAAGAAATGGGAAAATAATGAAGGAAGGACAAAAACAATAAATAAATAAATAAAAAGGAAGAAAGAAAGAGAGAGAGAGAGAGAGATAACGATAACGATAACGATCAATTATTTTACAACATATATATATATATATATATATGTGTGTGTGTGTGTGTGTGTGTGTGTGTGTGTGTGTGTGTGTGTGTGTGTGTGTGTGTGTGTGCGCACTCGCTCGGCAAGCATAATTAGAGAGAGAGAGAGTCCTTCTAAAGCGGTTCGGACCTGGTTGAATGACCTGCTTCCTGATTCCCACAAAAAAAAACCCAAAATAGCAGGTGTGTTACTGAACGATCGTCAAAGCTGCCACGGCGAAGTATGGGACTGGGTTTGAGCCCAGGAGCCGTGGTCACGACGCGAACGCAAATTTCTTTGCGCAAATAGGTTGCGGATCGTAAGTTCGTATGTGGCTACGTGAAAACTATCTCTTCCGCTAGTTGGCCGGTCACGACGCGCACTTACTGGAAACGGTGTCACGTACGGGTTATTTTTAGATAGGTGTGGGACCCCCGGGATTCCCACGGAAAACACCATCACGTGACCTGCACAAAATTCTCCTTGCAGCGTGAAGAGTGAAAGAGAAGAGGGGGTGTGTTCACTACGCGTTCACTACAGAGTTTTTGATCGAGTCATGTTTATCTGCCGTAGCGTCAGGTTAAATGCGTGGTATGTATGTGGAGAGTGTGATCAGGAGAGCATGCACGTCGCATATAGACCGCTCCCTAGCAGTCTCTATCTCAACATTGGACGGACTACAACCAGTAGAAGCATTTACTGCACGTACAAACCGTATGTAGCAGGCTCACTGGCAAGAAAACCAACGGAATGAACCTCAATCAAAGAACAACGAAAGAGGAGAGGATAACAACAACATCAACAAAACTCTCCACATACATGCCACGCATTTAACCTGACGCCGGTGCTACGGCAGATAAACATGACCAGCGGCAAAACTCTGAATTCGGAACCCGCACATTTCGGGTCCACAACACAATGAATGAGACCTGCATTGACAGGCACTGATACGATCAAAACGGTGGTGGCTGATCAGTGAGGACTGACCGAGTGCGTTCAGCACTGAACTAGTCCGAAACACACACAACAAATGTTAACCCACAAAAAAGGAAACAAATAAACCCACGATGTGTGTACGGCTGGCCACACAGGCCTTTGCATTGCAGGGTGCGTAGTGAACTGAACGCGCCCCGTCTACACTCAAGTCGTCCTACAGAAGATCGCACAATTCCTGCAGGTCTCTCCTCCTAAATCTAAACCTTTGAAGCATGTCCACATCGTCGTACAAGTCAAAAGGGTTAGTACGATTGCGGAACACCCTTTCCCGTCGCAATGCTCTTCTCATTTGCAGTTCAAGCGGGCCGCCATTTTTCAGATTTACGCAAAGGCTACGGCACCTTTCCGACACCCTCCTAGGTGGTGTACAATACGCAAGGGTTTCCGAGCGGCCGTAACTCTGCGCAAACGTCATGACCACCCAATTTTATCACAAATCGTAAGTTACGGACCCTCGCGTGCGTAAATCGGTGGCGGAAAAGTTACGAACGCGTCGTGACCACGGCCCCTGGTCAAGCTGTGATACGTGACACCGGTGTTTCGTGACTACCGTCGCTGCTCATTCGGTGTTTCCTCTGCTCGGAAGTTAACCTCGCCACGGGAAGCGCAGTCAAATAGGATGGATAGGTTGGGTGGCTCTGCACCGCGGGGACGCGCTTCCCCCGGGGGAAGCAGCCCGAATTTCCCGGAAAGCAGTATGTACATGGAAAACAACATCAACAGGGGTGAGCGGTGGTCTAATAGGTAGTGCGTCGGATTTAGCCGCTGCGCTACTGAACGGCCTTCACCAATGTCATGACGATGAAGCGCGGGTTCGAGCCCAGGTCGAGCTTGTGATATGTGATACCGGTTTTTCCTGGCTACCGGGCTGCTCATCGGGGGTTTCTCTCCGGGTTATCCGCCTTTCCTCCCCCAGTAAAAAAAATACAGGATAGGTATTGGGTGGCGCTGCACCGCGGCTACGCGCTTCCCCCGGGGGAAGCAACCCTAATTTCCCGAAAGGGATAATAAAGTAGTAAAAACAAACAAACAAACAAACAACAACAACAACAACAAAACAATAACAACAACAACGACAGTGTCCTTGGGTTTACCTAAATGTTGACAAAATCCATTTTGCGATGTAGCAAAAACGCATCTATTTTTCAGAACTTTCGACATGAACAGTTTAAGGGAAGGTTCATTCAAGGACCCTATAGTTATAACGTAGCAATCTAGAGTCCGCGGTTCATTAGGTTGGGGCTCGATTCGACAACTCTAGTAGTCGGCTATGTTGTCGACGACTCTCTCTCTCTCTCTCTCTGACGGCATCGAAAGAGTTAAAGGGTACGGCAAGTCAAGAGCACTATTGGGTTTAAATGACAGATATTGAGGTCCTAAGCTGTTAGACAGTAAACGTTTTCGTGAACAAAGTACCATTTACTCAAAAATTCGCCGAAAACACCCTATGCTTTCGGTTCCTGGGCTGCGCCATGTTGCCGTGCTCTTTCGCGAATGAGACGGGAAAGGTGCTGACGGTGACGTCACTCCACCACCACTGTCAGCAGTGCCCGCTTTGAGCGGGTTGTTCCAGTATATTTTTTTGTGTTCGAGATGCCACAGAGCAAAGCGTTTGGTTGTTTAAGCAAACAGGGCACGTGTAAGAATGCAGATGGAAGCCACAAAAGCTTTTTTGAATTTCCGAATCTAAACAAATCAAAGGAAAAACGGAGGTTGTGTGCGAAATGGTTGGAGACCTTGAAGAACGGCTCGCTTGCCCCGCTGAGTGCAGGAATACGCCTGGAACAACCGAGACCTCGTTTGTGGAGATCATTTTACCCCGGATTGTTTCACTGGCGCTTTTGCGAACGATGTTGCTGCTTCTCTTGTTAAACACCCATCTCCCACAATTGCACTCGTTCTCATCAATCGGCTCTTCCCCATCGTCCCCACTGTTTTCTGCCTGACCCCTTACTGAGCTCTTCCTCAGAATATTCTGGTTCGAAATTATAGGGAACTATCCCCAGATCCATTCTAGCTTTCAGGAAATAAGCAAAGTGTGTATACGAGCCAGAAATAGCACGCCTAAAACGTGTAGTAGGCACACCTGCACGCACAATTTCAGAATCTCGCCTGCTGCTGAGTGGTGGAGTCACTGCTAGGATCAACATGGCAGCCTCCATGGCATCGCATTTCGGCTGCCGTTTGGTGTGAAAAATGCTGAATGGTGTATTCGTGTTCAAATCTTTTGGGCTGCAGCCGTCTAGGACACCACTATCTATCCCCTAAACCCAACATTGCACTTGACTTGCCTTGCCCTTTAAGGTAATTCATGGACCCCCGGTGAGGACGACGAAGACGACGACGACGACGACGACGATGATGATGATGATGATGATGATGATGTGTGTGTGTGTGTGTGTGTGTGTGTGTGTGTGTGTGTGTGTGTGTGTGTGTGTGTGTGTGTGTGTGTGTGTGTTATTTCAGCTCCCGGTGACCAGGGCAATTGAGACGCTGAATCCCATGTACCAGGACATCATCGGTATGGCAGAGGGACTCAGCTACAAGGACGCCATGCTGGCCAACCTCATGTATAACTGTGCCGGAAGTAAGTCGCAAAGTTCAGGTGGCAGAGCGTCAGAAAGTGTTTTTCTTTGTTTGTTTGTTTGTTTTTAGGTTGTTTTATCATATTATATTTTTTTCTGTTGTGGGATTTTGTTTGTTTGTTTGTTTGTGTTTGTGTTTTGTTTTTTGTTGTTGGGTTTTTTTGTTGTTGTTTGTTTGTTTGTTTTGTTTTTAATAGTTTTTTTGTTGTTTTTGTTGGTTTTTTGTTTTGTTTTTGTTTTTTTGTTGTTTTTATGGGGGGGGGGAGCGGGGGAGGGGGGAGCGGGGTTGGGGGAACGGGGGGGGGGGGGGCACTGGCTTTGCACGCCAAGGGGAGGCCACAAAACAGGTGTACATAACGTTTTGTAAACCACCTCGTGCTTCTTCAAGCAGAAATGAGCAGCCCCAAAACACATAATTATGTAACTATAATTATTGGTCTGTCGATGGGCGAAAGACACGTGGCACAAGTGGGTTAAGGTTGCTCGTCCCTTTGGACAGCCTATCAATAGAGTTTGACGAGAGCGGGTCATCTGCGAATAAAAGCTGCGTTACGAATAAAAATTCAAAAAAATCGATTTCTTGAATATGAAAAGAAATGATTTTTAAACAAACTGTTTGAGCTACTCCATGAAGATAAGCATTCAACCTTTCACTCTTTTTTTTTTTTCGTAAATAGTGGGGTTGGAGATTATTTTTCCAATTTGAACTGCTGTATTTACACACTTTAATTGTCAGTAAGCGTGCCTTGAGAAATAAGATAGGTATTGGGTGGCGCTCCCCCCCCCCCCCCGGAGGAAGCAGCCCGAATTTCCCGAAAGGGACCAAAAAAAAGTAGTAAAAAAAAAAATCTGGGTAGATTGCATTTATTATTTCTTTTCGCAAGAAATTTGGTTATCATCTGTTTTCCCTGTGAGAAAATTTTTATGAATTTTTCGCAAATCAGTTCTACAGCACAAATGATTTTCCTGTCATAAATATGACAGGAAGCGTGAAATGCGGCCCTGTCCCGCAGTACCAAACCACACGGACCTCCATAGCATCATCTTACCATCATCCTCATCTCCATCATCATGCATAATAAAAATTGCCCCAGCTTCCGAGCTCTCCGTGGATTCCACCCATTACCTGACACTGGAACCGGCAAAAGAGTTGGGGCAGCAAAAAACAACAACAACAACAAAATGATTTTCCTCAATACTGGCTAAAAGCTGAGAACAGAGAAATCTGACTGTTTTCTCACCTCAAAGAATTACACTCAAAGGCCTCGTTTAAATTGAACCATAGGGGATACGAGACACAGTAAGGTGCGTTGACGTCACCTTTTTGGAACGCGGTGACGTAATTTTGCATGTCATCATACCTTGTCATTGTTGTACTTTGGTCAATGGTGTCATTAGTTTTGTTCTACTCTTCTCTGCTATATCAATGATATTATCTACGGTCTTTTTCAATGGCTTTGGTTCCTCTCAGAGAACTGGAGACGGTCGCTACTGTCATTGGTTCCTGCTATGCCAGCTGTCGTAAAATGCATAACACTCGATCGGAAAATTTGCGCGAGATGGAAAGATAACTACAGTCTTTCAGTTTATGATTTTATTTTATCCAGAGTAAAATCGTTTTGCCGCATGAAAACGTAACTTTTTGTTTGTTTGTTTTTGTTTTGTTTTGTTTTTTGCTGCATTTAGTCAGCATTGCGTTAGTGCGGGTGGGTGGGGTTTTAGGTGTTTAACGTCCTTTTCCACCGCGTGTGGGTGATATCAAAGACGGGGCAACGAGAAAAAGGCCCGCACAAATATTTGGCCCCAGCCGGGATTCGAACTCACGACCCGAGCATTGAGAGTCCAACGCTCTACCATTTGGCTATCCCGGCTCCTTAGTGTGTTCACGGAGGTGCAAATGGTAGTACAAAGGGACGGACAACCTTAAACTGCACCATATGTTGCCTAGAACATGTTGCCTAGAACGATGTATACGTGAATTTCAGAGAGCTATCCTGGCGACTGCCCGACCAACTGCAGTCGATTTGGCTACGCCTATCAGGACAAGAACTGCGACTGTATGTGTCCCGGTGATGGTACCCGCCCTGTGCCGTGTTCGGGGTATGTCCCTATGCCCACCACCCCACCACCACCACCAACAGGCCAAACGACAACCGAACGTAAGTGTTCCGACACGACGCACGGTTTCTTTTCCCGCATGAATTCTTTTCCCGTTTGACTTCTTGTCCAAGGCTCATTCTTCTTCGTCTTCTCCATCTGCATTCCCTGCTCATAATTCGAAGCGATTATGAAGGTTTGTTTACACCACTCGTCGGCGCAAACTTTCAGTGAGTTAACTATGAGTGCTTTACGTCCGAAAAGAGTAAGGAAACAGAGAGCGAAAGTGTGACTTATGACTTTCCATAACCCACTCAGTGGTTTACGAGTTCACAAAAACACACTCCAGTTGCGTCATCAGTCAAACACGCGCCGAAAGTGCGTCATTTCAAACATTTGGAACTCATACGTCATGACCGGTGCATAGTTGTTCACTATTGGGGGTGAAATTTTATGTTGCTTGGATCACATTTTTAAAAAAAAAAATGATCGCACAGAAAATTCTCTGGGAGGTATTTGCGAGTGCTCGATAGCTGCGGCAAGAAATTGAAACATTTCGTGGTTTCTTTCGTGGTAAACCACGAGAACTAATCATGTAAGCTCTATGTAATGAATTACTCCTCCAGAAGGATGGGTGAGTGGGCGGGTGGGAGTTTAACGTCCTTTTCCACCACGTAAGGGTGATGCCAAAGACGGGGCAACGAGGAAAATGCCAGTACACATACTTGACCCAAGCCGGGAATCGAACTCACGACCCGAGCATTGAGAGTCCAACTCTCTACCACTCGGCTATCCCGGCTCCCCTCTGCCCCAAAAGCATACGATACAATGTACAAAACACTGAACTCAACCTCTCACAGTGTCTGTACTTCCCAGCAGCTTGGCATGAGTTAATAGAGAGAGATAGCAAGCGTTCGTCGGCCAACCTTCGTCGGGATTCCCCACAATTTTCGCCGACTGCGCATGCGCGCATATTGAAGAGCCGACGAGCATCCGTATCTTCGTCGTAAAAACAGGCTGAAATCCGAAGATGAGTTCGTTCGCTATTTCTTGTCTTTTCTTAGAGGTTTGAAGGTTTAAACTGAGTTTTACTTTGTTTTGAACATCATATTTATTGACCGATATGATCTTTCGCATCGGTAACGGTACGGCGCTTGTACATTTTGGCCTGTGAAATGGGTACCATTTTTGGCAAGTTTGATCTACCATGATGGTAAACATCGCACAAGTGACCTCCCTTGTCTCTCGTCAACCTGTGAAATGTCGGGATTTTTTTTTGCAGGATAGGTACAAAAAGTATTTGATTCAGTGTGCTCTTACTTTTGCTTCCGGCTGATAAACACTAATGTGTTGATGTAGAAGACACTTGATAGCATGCACGAGTACAAACAGTTTATTGAAAAAACAATGACTCATACAGATCGAGTGAAGGGACACCACTCTGTCGCGAACGCGTACCGCCGACGAAGGCCGCTGCTATGCTACAGATTTGTGCGCGCGTCTTCGGCTCCTAATCACGTCATGAAACGACGAAGAATGTTAGGGCCCTTGCTCACTGGCGTCATGCGACATTGTCGCGCCACGCGTGCAGCAAATTTTGTCGCGCGTCTACGTATGCAACCCCTTGAAGCGCGAAGCGACAGGCGTAGCACGATTGAAAAATTCTGTCGCGCGGCGATAGGACCTGTTCTATTCGGCGCGCTTGACGCGCGCGTGTAGCGTGGTTTCAGCCAATCAGAAGAGCCAGCCAGCAAGGGCCCACTCGCCATCCTCTTCTCTTCCAAGATGGCGGAATTGCGCGAAGACGAAATGTTTCGCCTCATCGACCTGTATCGTGAACAGGAAACCTCTACAATTTTCAGCTCGATTCATATCACAGTCGACGGGTATGCCGTTTTGTTGTGTCACTCTCCGCTGACTCACACTACGGTAAATACATAAATGGAGTAAATAAAACTAGACACAACTGAACCGCCGGGTTGTCACTGATCTCTCATCGTCCCAGTCTACGATACAGCAAAGCCGGGTTTGTTGTAGCTAAATTCTATCAAGTTATCGTGGCCTCGATCACCAGTCTCTATTCAGACTGCGAACAAGCAGCCTGAAGTTTATGATACGTTTCAGATCCCTATTTCGCATTCCATCGCACACTCAGAAGCACTGACTTGTGGCGAGATCTCCAAATAGGAGCACTGCACGCGCGCGCAAGACTCCACGTGTGAGAGCCTTCACTGTGCGTGACGCACGCAAGGGGCGACACGCGTGGCGCGCGCGATGTAGCACCGACGCTAGTGTGCACCGGGCTTTAGCCGACGAACGCCTGCTATCTCTCTCTAGTGACGGTCTATCGACGAACCAATCAATATGCGTGTTACAGCGGAGCAGATGGAGTGCCGTGACCTGCGTGATGACTGTGCCAAACGGGTCGAGGAAGGGGAGTGCACCATGAACGCCGGCACCATGGCCCTGTACTGCACGAAATCCTGCGACTTCTGCGACAAAGGAGGTACGTCACGAACACACACAAATATGGCCACCCTTTCCGTAGTCTAGATCGAGAGCAGATTTTAAAAAGCAAATGAATAAATAAATATTCACAGTATCGTTGAACGCCAGCATGGTCAAGGTGATCCGTAGTCACCAGTCTCGTGAATAATAATAATAATAATGACTCTTGTGTAGGCGCTTTACCCAGTTTCGTGAATCGGCTCAAAGCGCCGCGAACTGAACCCGTCACGCACGCTCACGTGAATCACACGCATTCTCTCACACACGCATTCTCACGCGGCGTTGGGCATTCCCGAGACGTTGGGTTTTAGCGGTCCTCTCAGTGGCTCGGGCAGCTCTCGAGTAAGTTTTGAGGAAACCGAAAGAGTCGCCTGGGGCAGTTCACCATTCACCAGATCTGTCCCAAATCCAGGCTGTTATTGTTCACATGTAAGCACTGCCGAGCCAATCCACTCATGCAGATCTTAATAATAATAATAAAAAGCGCGTTAATATAGGCACTTTATAGGCCGCGAGCTAAACCCAACACGCACGCTCACACGAATCACACGCATTCTCTCACACACTGGACATGTACACGTTACAATCACGTGGTGCGAAGTGCCAGCTCAGCAATTTCAGTTTCGGAATTTCATAATTGCATTTATTTTTTTGAATTTTGTGGGCTGAACATCTCCAGAGCATGTTCGCGAGGATGCCACACAAATAGCAAAAGCCTTTGCCTTTCTCCGCTGTAGACAGCCATTAGATGCATAACTGGAAACTGCTGAATTGATGCAGCACTCTGCATTTCTGCCGCCTTTTTGTTTGAATTCTGGTATGACCCTCGGGGGCCAAGCGAATGATAGCGCTTCACCTTGACCTTTAGCCACGTGACTGGGGTTACTATGACCCGTGCGACTGTTTGCTGTTGGTTTTGGTTACATTTCTTTGTGGTTTTAGGCGTTTGCATGGATTACGAAGAAGGCTGCTCACTGCTGAAGATGGGAGGACTCTGTGAGGATCCCGTCTTCCGGTCTCACACCAAGGCGCGATGCAAGATGTCTTGCGGCTTCTGCAAGGCCACAGGTATTCCATTTTTTTTTTCTTTTTTCTTTTTTTTAATTCTCTTTTTTTCTTTAGCATACTTGACACAAAAAGACACATGAACATGGTACAAAACAAAAAGCCAATGTCACAATACAAAGACCCCCCCCCCTCAAAAAACAAAAACAAAAAAAACCCAACAACAAAAAACAATAAAACAACAACAACAACAAAAAACGATATAGTAGCCTACACAATGAAAAGAAAAGTACAGTCAGACAAAGGACGTCAACGGAAAGGCTGTTGTTACTTTAGCTTCACAGACAGAAGGTTAACTGAACTAATCGTGAACTAACTACATACGTGCGTGTACACATATACATATTCCATTAATTTTTCTATCCTGGTCACCTTAGACGTATAATTTATGTAGTACTTGGTCTGACCTTTCCGTGCAAGAGTCTTCGTCACACACGCGAAAACAGCAAGTGGGGGACCGAGTGAAGATAGTGTACATCACACCGTCGACGTCATTCTCGTACACACGTCATTCTTGTACGTAAGAAGGACAAGAAGGTTACGAAGCACTATAAACTGTTATCACTGTGATTCCTGTATTGTGAAATGAATGGATGGAAATTATTGATGATGATGATGATGATGATGATGATGTCCTGTTCTCTCCAGATCCATGCCAGATGCAGCATGATCTTGGCCTGACGGCTGCCCTGATGTCAAACACAGGACATCAGAAGTCAGCAACAGGAGTGCTGGCTGTCAACCTTGTATCACTGACCCTCATCCTCTTTTCAAACTGAAATGGTCCAGAAAAGTTACAGCATCACTGTGTAAACAATTGCTTACAGCGATACGCCATCTTAAAATCGCTATCTTCATGTTAACTAGGCCTCAGGAGGCCAACTTGTGTTTTAAAATAAAACCACAAATAAGACCACAAACTGTGCGTGTTGAGCCCCACGTGAGGACCCTCACTTGCGCGTCACTGTGTACCCTTCTGCTTAATAAGTGCCAGCGTTTGAGATGCTGTAACTGCGCAGGTTTTCAAGTGGTGTGCTGCTATTTATCATTTTTAACTCGTATTAAACGATTGGTGTTTTGCCAGACACGACCAAAACGGCTCATAATGATCTATGAGCATAAACAAGCTTAAAGACTGCGCCATTAAACAGGCACGAAGGGTGGGTGGGGTGGGTGTTTGGGAGTTTAACGGCCTTTTCCACCATGTATGGGTGATATCGAGACGGGGCAACGAGGCAAAGGCCTGCACAAATAGTTGGCCCCAGCCGGGATTCGGACAGGCACGAAGATACCAGGGCCCGTATGTAAAACTCGAGGTTAATTTAACGCACGGCTTCTGGCCTAACCCAGACTAGGACAAAAGAAACCCCAAAACAAAATTAAATTTTTAAAAAGCGAAGAAAGAAAGACAAGAATCCATCTATAACAGCATATAGGTACCTTGCTGGAATGGACCCGCTTCCTGATTTAAAACAACAACAACAACAACAACAACAACAACAGAAAATTTAATCCTAGAGCTAGTTTAGTTCGAGGTTAGACTCAAACCCGGGGCTAAACTCCCTAACCTCGACTTTTACATGCGGGCCCAGTACAATACAATGTTGGTTGCAAGCGCGCACACGAGAGGTGCATGCAGAAAGTGGCGTTCCGTGCCGTGCACGGGGTTCCCCGTTCTTTCGGTTCTCTTCCCACCCGTTCGATAGATCTGAAAATTTCCACGTTTCTGCGTTGGAGAGATGACGAATACTGGGCGGAGTAATAGATTTATTCTGCACAACTTCACAGTACCAACTGTGTTAAAGACACAACAATATCCGAAGGCAGACTTCGTGTTTGGAATGAAACTTTGGGAGTTTCCAACCCCTCCTCGCATACAAGCAGTATACTGGTAGTGATTTGGGAAACATGAGTTGTCATAGTTCTATAAAATGTGATCGTAGCTGTAGTATATAATAATAATAATGAGTATTGTATAGGTGCTTTACCCAATTTCATGAATCGGCTCAAAGCGCCGTGAACTGAACCCAACACGCACGCTCACGTGAATCACACGCATTCTCTCACACACTGGACATGAACACATTACAATCACATGGTGCGAAGGGTCAGATCAGCTATTTAAATTTCGGAATTTAGAATTGCATTTATTTTTGAATTTTTGTGGTCTGAGCTTTTCTAAATATGATCACCAAAAATAAAAGAGACAAAAATGACCTCCTTTAGGGTAAGGTCACATAAGATGCAGATGAAAACAAAATGCTCGTACGGTGAATTGTTTGGCACGACCCTTCAAATGTGACATTGTTCACTGTCACTTACCTTCACTTTGAAAACAAAAGGGCAAGAATGGCCTCTATTCAGGTTGTGCCTGTAAATAGAGTTTGTAGCAAGATGTCCACATCATTAACTGTGTAGTTTGAACCAAATATGTCTGCTGAGGTTACCCACAGTTGGATCTATATGCAAGCAGGTGTACAGGGAGTAGATGCAAAACATGAACTCTACTGCATTCCTAGTTCGGGCAACCCATGAGTGATCGGGGACGCCACATCCTCGATTAGAGGGGAATCTCTGCCTACTGCATTCCATGCTTCATGATTATAAATAAATATACGCTTTACAAATAAAATTATCAATATTATCATTATCATTATTATTAATACATTCACAGAAAATCGCTGTTGTTACTTTTGACTATGTGCTATGTGTCATCTACGGGTAAAAACTGTGTTCTGAATAAAAAGAAAAAATTCAAATCCTTAAAAATACGAAAATTGTTGATTTAAAAAAAAAAAAACGTTTGAGCTTCTCCTGTGCATACCATCTTTGATATTTTTACGTAAAAAAAAATTATAGTGAGGCCGGAGATTATTTTTCTAAGATGAGTTAGTTAGTTAGTTAGTTAGTTAGTTAGTTAGGACTTAACGCCGCGCAAGCAACAAAGGCTAATTCGCGGCTAACAAAAGTCCCTTTCTGCCAGGTCCTTTAAAACATAAAATTTCCACGTTAAAACAAGATGTAAATATATACTAAAAATCTATTGGGTTTAAATGAAAAATATCTTTCAAGACTTAACAAGATGGCCACCAGCCCAATATGTTGTTTCCATTTGATCACCTGCTATCGTCACGGTCGTTCTTTTGTAATGCCATGTATCCACACACACACACACACACACTCTCTCTCTCTCTCTCTCTCTCGGAATGGAAACAACTGACCGGGCTGTCACACCAATCTTGTTTTTGGAAGAGAGACGTCAAGTTGTATTCTTTGAAATCTATGACGTTTTTGCTCACTGGGATGACGCATAATACATATGGCGTAATAACTTTGATACAGTTCTTGCAATGAAAGCAGGCCCATGAAAATTGAAGTGTTGCTGCTGCGTGCGCAGGGTAAAGATCGAATTAATACCGACCCAATATGTTTAACAGACAAGTCTGCGCGGCGAACGTTTTCTAACTATGTGTTATGTCAGGCATACACACGCGCGCGCGCACACACTCACACGCACGCACGCACGCGCACACGCACACACACACACAGAGACTCGCGCGAGCCGCGTTTGTGCTCCATTGAGACCTATGTGGTGTCCTCTCACTCTACTATGCTATTGAGTGAGAGTCAGTGGGAAAAACAAAGCACACTACATCAATGAAACTCCCGCTTTCCCCGTCTACACATAGAGAACGTCCAAAAAGTGGCGACACATCCCCAAGAAATGCCAGTATCACGTCAATCAAACATGACGTCGGAAAAATGACGCTGATACTGCCTTTTGCGTCAGTGCGCGCGTGCCTTTTCTGCGATGGATCTGACCTGTTCAGTACGTAAGCAGCCCTGCACAGCGTTCTGGGTTCTTCTTCTTTCATGAATTTGTTCTCCGTGCATATTCTGTTCATAAAGTATTGGAGTTGTATTCTGTTATATCCCGTGTCTTCTCTGCGATTGCACGAAGATGGCGACATAGTAGAAGTAAAATACACCACGTCTCAAAACAGAGGAATTCGGAAAGAAAGTGGCGAGACACCCCCAAGAAAAAACAGCATCACGTCAATCAAACATGACGCACTTACTTTACGTCAGTGCGCGTGCGTCTCTTCTTCGATGTTTGTGAGGCGTGTGGCTTGTAGAGGAAATGTGCTGTGAGTACAAATTTTCAAGTCAACTGACGATAACGGCTGCAGTGAATTTTTCTAATTTTTTTGTATATTTTTTATGGCACCCTAGGCTCATTATCTATGTATAGTAGGAGCGATTTTGAGATCTAAAGTGTGTTCACCAGCACTTTCATCAGGTACGGCTTACGCCAAACGTATAAAAGCGACAACCTCAAATTCACTTAGTTGAGAATCCGTATTCATGCTATCAAAACATGGAGTGGTTTAGGTAAATATTACGCCTTTAAACGCCAGAAAGCCACTTTTTCTGAAAAGGGCGATAACTCGCAAATCATGTGTGCAATCGTACCTGGATCGGGCCTTCTATTCAACAATCTTGATTCATTTAGAAACCCCAAATTTGAAATCGATCGGTTCAGTATTTTCGGAGAAATAGGCATCTGAACTGGGTTCACATGCAATGTCAACTCAGGCTCGGTTTACATGAAAACTATAAGAGCGACCATTTTCTAGTAGTGAATCAATTCAGAGTCCGTATTCAAGCTATCTACTGCCAAAAAAATGAGTGATTTAAATAAATATTACGCCTGTACACGAAAGACAACCAACTTGTCTCAAAAGGGCGATACCTCCCAAATTACTTAAGAAATCATCACACGCTTGAATCGTCTAATGTAACATTTTGATATATTTGGATACCCCAAATTTGAAGCCATTCGGTTGAGTATTTTCGAAGAAACGGGCCTGGACACAATTCACACACACACAGCCGCACGCACACACGCACACACGCACACACATCCGCACAGACGGCACTCACTGAGGAGGAGAAGTGCGTTCGGAACACCATACGCGTCAGCATCGATGACGCAAGTTTTCTTACGTCATTGTCAGAGTTACACTTGCAAAATCGTCTCTGCGGGAGATCGGCAGTGACGTGCGTTTGTACCACAGATGCTTGCCTATGAACGTGGAAATTTTAGCCCGTCCTATTATGTTGTTTCCATTACTATGGAAACAACATAAAAACTGGGCAAATGAGGTCAGTGCAAGTCCTATTTAAACAGGACTATATTTTGTAGAAAAGGTTGACCTCTTTCAGAAAACTGAAGATGTTGTCGGGGGGGGGACATCCCTGAACAACACCTTTTTCTAAGATGAACTGCTGTGTTTAGACATTCTAATTGTGAGTATGCGTGCATTAAAGTTTGGGTACATTGCATTGTTTTTTCCTAAGAAAATTGGTTATCCTTTTTTAACCCTTTGAGTAGATTTTCACGCAAATCAGTTCTACACCACAAATGATTTTCCTCAATACTGGCATAAAGGTGACAATAGAGAAATCTGACTATTCCTAACTTTGTCTCACAGAATTACTAACAAGATGGCCACTGACCAGCCCAATATGTTGTTTCCATTTAATCACCTGCTGTCGTCACGGTCGTTCTTTTGTAATGCCATGTATTCGGGAGGACACACACACACACACACACACGCACACACACACACACACACACACACACACACACACACACACACACACACACACACACTACACACTCTCTCTCTCTCTCTCTCTCTCTCTCTCTCTGAATGGAAACAACTGACCGGACTTGTCAGACCAATCTTGGTTTTGGAAGAGAGACGTCAAGTTGTTTTCTTTGAAATCTATGACGTTTTCCTCATTGGGATGACGCATAATACATTTGACGTAATAACTTTGACTCGGATACAATTCTTGCAATGAAAGCAGCCCCATGAAAATTGAAGTGTTGCTGCTGCGCAGTGTAAAGATCGAATTTATACCGGCTCAATGTGTTTAAAAGACAAGTCTGCGCGGCGAACGTTTTTTCACTATGTGTTATGTCTGCTGCGCGCGCGCGCACACAGACACACACAGACATACGCGCGCACGCACGCACGCACGCACGCACGCACGCACGCACGCACGCACGCACGCACGCACGCACGCAGACTTGCGCGAGCCGCGTTTGTGCATGTGCTCCATTGAGACCTATGTGGTGTTCTCTCACTCTACTATGCTATTGAGTGAGAGTCAGTGGGAAAAACAAAGCTCACTACATCAATGAAACTCCCGCTTTCCCCGTCTACAAATAGAGAACTTCCGAAAAGTGACGACACACCCCCACGTCGATCAAACATGACGTCGGCAAACTGACGCTGATACAGTTTTGCGTCAGTGCGCGTGTGCCTTTTCTGCGATGTTTGTGAGGCGTGTGGCTTGTGTAAAGGAAATGTGCTTCGAGTACAAATTTTCGAGTCAACTGACGACAACGGCTGCAGTGAATTTTTCTAATTTTTTTGTATATTTTTTATGGCACCCCAGGCTCATTATCTATGTATAGTAGGAGCGATTTTGAGATCTAAAGTGTGTTCACCAGCACTTTCATCAGGTACGGCTTACGCCAAAAGTATAAAAGCGACAACCTCCAAAATTCACTCAGTTGAGAGTCCGTATTCATGCTATCTATGTCCAAAAAATGGAGTGGTTTAGGTAAATATTACGCCTTTAAACGCCAGAAAGCCATTTTTTTAAAGGGCGATAACTCGCAAATCATGTGTGCAATCGTACCTGGATCGGGCCTTCTATTCAACAATCTTGATTCATTTAGAAACCCCAAATTTGAAATCGATCGGTTCAGTATTTTCGGAGAAATAGGCATCTGAACTGGGTTCACATGCAATGTCAACTCAGGCTCGGTTTACATGAAAACTATAAGAGCGACCATTTTCTAGTAGTGACTCTGTTCAGAGTCCGTATTCAAGCTATCTACTGCCAAAAAATTGAGTGACTTAAATAAATATTACGCCTGTACACGAAAGACAACCAACTTGTCTCAAAAGGGCGATAACTCCCAAATCACTTAAGCAATCATCACACGCTTGAATCGTCTAATGTAACATTTTGATAAATTTGGATACCCCAAATTTGAAGCCATTCGGTTAAGTATCTTCGAAGAAACGGGCCCGGACACAATTCAATCACACACACACACACACACATCCATACAGACGGCACTCAGTGAGGAGAAGAAGCGCGTTCGGAACAGCATACATGCCAGCATCGATGACGCAAGTTTTCTTACGTCATTGTCAGAGTTACACTTGCATAATCGTCTCTGCGGGAGATCGGCAGTGACGTGCGTTTGTACCACAGATGCTTGCCTATGAACGTGGAAATTTTAGCCCGTCCTATTATGTTGTTTCCATTACTATGGAAACAACATAATTTAATTTACGAAGATTCTGCTTCAGTATCAGTAAAGACAATATATGAATATACGCTTTATAAACAAAATTATGATTATTGTTCTTCATCTATTCACAGACATTTGCCTTTGTTACGTTATGTCTATGGCATTAATTTTGTTTGACGTGTTGCTGTGCATGTATTTTACCATTTTATTTCAATTTACGGAGACTCTTTTTCAATAAGGACAGTTACCAAGCTACTTATTTCTGCAACATGTATGGGTCTGTGCTTTAATTTTGAAGGGTGTGGGAGGGAAACTAACTGAGGAACAGGAAGGTGGGGACAGGGGGTGGGGGGGGGGGGGGGTGGGGGTGGACGTAGAGGTCACTGAGACGAAGCCTAATTACTGAACTCAAGTTTGAAAGAGTGCTGGCAACCAATGCCTTGGCTGGAAGATAGTACCCGATTTTCTGGGGCAGGAATGAAGGCTGGTGGTTCATGGTGAGCCACTGGATTTGTTTGAGCTGACACAGTCTTTGGCCTTGAGGGGAGTGTGTGTTGGGGGGTGGGGGGGGGGGGTAAGGGTGGCGGGAGACTGGGATGAGCTGAGATTTGGTATGGTATGGCAGACTTCTCCTCGGCGCACATATCCATCTGTGCTGAAATGCTCACGGCGCCGCAGGGCTGGAGGACGAAGCAGTGAAAGCCTCCTGCCGTTAGCGCTACTTTGTGTGCAAACCTCCACCCTGCTATTCACTCTGGTGCGTGCGACAGTATTTCTGTTTACCACGCCACCGGCCACAGCCTACTCTTCTTCGAAAGATGAACGTGGGATTTTTAGCGTGCACACTTGATGTTTGTGCGTGCGTGTGTACACGAAGGCGAGACAGGCACCGCAAACGAGTCTGCACATGGATTAGACTCGATATGGGAAGGAAAAATCCCACCATATTCCTGCCCACCGGGGACTCGAACCCGGCAGCTCAGGATCCGAAGTCGGATGCCTTAACCACTAGACCAAATCCCCTGTCCACAGACTTTGTCACAAATAGTTGTCAAGTATAGTTCTTTTTGTAAAAAAAAAGTCATGTTGCTGGTTCAGTGTGCAAGCTTTTGTTTAAAACTAGTTTAATAAAAAAAAAAATGTATGTAATAAAGCTAGGAACTTCGTTTTCGTACTTATTTTCAATTATGATGATGTTTCAGGCGATGAAATTATGATGTTTTGTGTTGTTGCTTTGTGTTGGTGCTATTATTGTGATGCATGAAGATAGAACTTCACACTATACTCACACATGTCCTTTGCATGCAAGTTCCAAATTTAGGAAACGCTTCACACTATCCCATTCAGCTGAATTTCTTTCACAAGAATTGTTCATCGCAGTCATTTCACACATACGTGAAACAACAGTTGGTAAATCGAAGAGCATGCAACAATCTTCTAAGCGCTGTTGATAACAACAATCACAACAAAACACAAGGTACGGACATGTGCAAAGTGGTCCTCCATACTGGAAGCGTAATGGTTGGTTATACGATGCTCATGCAGTCACCGCTGTCTATGATTTTCTGGATGAATGCTTGATGGAATAATTATGCCGATCTGGGGTCTGATGCATATAGAGAGCTAGAGACTAGAACATAAGTCCAAGAATAGTGCAACTAGGCTGAGACTAAAAGATTAGTACGAGACGCATAAACAGAGACTAAGGGCGAGCGTTCGACGGTTGCAGGTACTAAACGGTAATACACGATGATGTTGTTCGTACACTACAGACTCTATACTCTATATACTAGAGTTTGTAGCGCACTATTGGGAAAACGCGGATGGAAATCTTTCTGTCCGTGGAGCATCCAGTTTCGTGCAGCAGGGAGCAAGAAAGCAACACTGAAACGAAGACCCTGAAAAGGAATGCATCTTAATAATGATAATAAAATTCATTTAAATGTGACGCCTGTCCCTCATCAGAAGGTCCAGGCGCCATTACAATAGGAGGTAAAAAAACAAATTGACATTCAAGTAAGCATTCCGAGGAACACACGCACACACACCCTGACACAAACTCACACACATGTAAAATTCTGCAGTTGTTTACGCGTGGGTAGAAGAATGCTTCAAGCGCTGATTTACGATCTTGAGGCGAAAATTTGTACCAGCCGCCATCTCTAAACAGTACAGGCCCCTTTCGTTGCCTCGGATTTCCCACACCTATAATTTCAGTCTTTGCGGACCTGTCGGGCGACACAGAAAACGTACAGCGACTTCGTTAGGCATTTTTAACGGTTGCAGTGTCTTGGCAGGATCTTACGGTTGTCACACCTTTGATTCCAACCCAATTTGCCACCCAACCGACACACAGTCAAAATCCCCCCCCCCCCCCCCCCCCCCCCAACAATGCTCTAAACAGCATTTGTGAATGTAGGAACCTGGGCCCGCATGTAAAAAGTCGGGGTTATGGAGTTTAGCCCCGGGTTAGAGTCTAACCTCGAACTAAACTAGCTCTAGGGTAATTTTTATTTTATGTTTTGTTTTAAATTAGGAAGCGGGTCCATTCCAGCAAGGTGTCTATGCCGTTATACTAGTAAAAGGATTTTTGTCTTTCTTTCTTCGCTTCCTTTTTTTTAAATTAAATTTTGTTTTGGGGTTTCTTTTGTCCTAGTCTGGGTTAGGCCCGTAGCCGTGGGTTAAATTAACCTCGAGGTTTACATACGGGTCCTGACTCAGCCTTCCTGAGTCAGAAGAATCGGACTAGCGGTTACTCTGGTGCTGATGATAGTCCCGACGTAATACGCCTGAGATGAGAGGTACGTTTCAGAGTAGTCTAGTATCTGTTGTATGCATCAGACCGCAGACTCTGAGGTCTCGGATCAAGTGGTGCCTAAAGCGTGCATCCTGTTGTTCGTGATACCACTATCGCGTGGTCTGGGAAATGTAACTCAGGGCTTAACACAGAGCAAGATAGTGCTACGTCTTCTTTCAACTCTCTCTTAATTATTCGTTTGACAAAGTGTCACAGGCACGTTATGCGTACTCTGCAGTGGTGAAAAGTAAAATGTCTGATTCTAACCCCACACATACACGCACGCACGCACACGCACACACACACACACACACACACACACACACACACACACACACACACACACACACACACACACACACACACACACAAAAGATATGTCTTGTGCTTCCTCTTTCCAAGTGGGTTTTTCAGTCTTGTTTGTTGCTTTCCTCATTTATACCCGTTTGCAGTCACCTCCGCTTCTTTTTCTGTTTAAAACACACACTCGGAGGTCTCGGATCAAGCGGTGCCTAAAGCATGCATCCTGTTGTTCATGATATCACACACACACACACACACACACACACACACACACACACACACACACACACACACACACACACACACACACACACCAAAACAAGCATACACATAAAACAACAGCAACAACACAACCATGAAGCAGATAAAGATTTATTTACAAATGTAAATTCAACGGCTCTTCACCCAGAATAGACAATTATACCAGACTCTTAAAGGCAGGATTTCTCCAGGAAAAGTACTTGTCTCTGATCCCATACACCCAGCTGGTTTCCTTAAAGGCTAAATACATGGAGCCAGTGAATGAGTTACCGTTCAGCAAAACTCATGTTACATGAATATTGCTCACAGACCTACTGCTACCACGACCACACCCCTCAGCCCTCTCCCCCCCCCCCCCCCCCACACACACACTTTTTTTTCTTCCTCTCTCCTATTCATCCCTTCTTTTTTTTCCTTCTTTTTTTTAAACTTAAATTGTTCTTTTCGTTCTTGTGGCTGTTGTACTGTGCCCTTGTACTGCTAGCTTGTTATGCAATGTCCATGTATTAGTCTTCCATGTCAGTATGTCTCTTTAGTTTGTCAGTCTACTATGTCTTGATGTCTCTGTATTAGTAGTCTACCATGCCACTATGTTCCTGTTCTTGTATCATGAAAAAAAAAACACAAAAAGATTAGCAGCAACAACATCAACGAAGCAGAAACCCGAAAGATTAAAAACGATATTTCAGCCCAAGGGAGAAACACAAGCCAGAGCATGAGGACTTCCTTCCTACAGGCTATTAGTCATCGTGACTCATTTTACATGGCGGGATACATGGCTTTTGTCCCCACTCGACTTCTGCCCAAAGGCTCCATAGCTGACGTGGTCAAGAAAGTACAATTGTTTCACAGTGAATTACTCCCACAAAAAGTACATATGTACATATCACATTTCATGCTAACAGTCCGCTCTCATTGTTCACTGAAAAGATAGTTAAGGACAGCATCTGCACTTTGTATCTGGTTCTGAAAACGGAAACACAAGTACGTACTCGGAATGTTTTTTGTTTTTTTTAAGTTTATGTACTCTGTTGAAAATTCGAACAAAACGAAGTATTGTAAGCTTCCGCTGAGTTTTAGAAGGTAGAATGTGTCTGTGAACACACTCACTTTTGGAAGCGTGACTCGCTGTTTCGCTGTTCATTTCGAACAAATTTATGGCGCATGTGCGTATCACCGCGAACTGCGTATCTATAGAATCAATAGTATTACCGCTGGCAGTCTGAAGGGCCCTGGGCAGAAGTCAAACGGGAAAAATAAATCCTAAACTGATTTGGAATCAAGTCCATGGGCCTGGCTTGATATGTGGTTTATCACATTTCGTAGCTTGTATCGGTTTCATTCGTCGCATGAGCCAAACTGAAGTGAGTCGATCAAACAGGATGGTGCGTTCATCGTTTACACTGCTGCTGGGTATCGCTGTTTTTGAGGTACACACTCGATATTTACACTCTCGATATTTACACTCTCGCTATTTACACGCTCGATATTTACACACACACACACACACACACACACACACACACACACACTCTCTCTCTCTCTCTTCCTTCTTACTTGGCATACAGCCAATACCATCAGCACATGCCACGTATGTTTTGATTTGTTTATCGTGTGTAATTTTCTCTCCTTCATTTCCATTAGATAGTTTATACTTTTTTTTTTTTTTTTTTTTGATGTTGTTGTCTTTTTTTCATGCAGGATAGCAGGACCGCATGTGAGATAGTCAGCAATGCCTAAATGCTCTATCCTGAATAAAAACGTTTCATCATCATCATCATCATCTCTCTCTCTCTCTCTCTCTCTCCCTCCCCCCCCCCCATCCCGTCTGAAAAACAAACAAACAAACAAACAAACAAAAAAAACTAGGGAAGGACACCTTACGGAGATTCTAAGCAAATCAACAGATTGCTTTGTGCTACTCCAGACATGCTTTGGTGTTGCTGTGGGGAAACCACTGTCCACTGACCAGAAGATCATGGCAGCTGCTGACGGCCGTGAGTATAGGGTTTACTGCCGTGTCAGTGAAATAGTGTGTGTGTGTGTGTGTGTGTGTGTGTGCGTGTGCGCACTAACTTCTAACTAAACTGTCCTTGATCTGTCTGTGTATACATCCCACACGTTTTATTTTGTTCTGCATGTAGCTACAAAGCCGACATTGAGTTTCTCTGACTGAAACCGTCCTTGTTCCGTTCTACACTTACAGCCCGGATGATTTCATTTGTGCTAGCTACCCAGTTGATATTTTCCCATTTATTTGGGACTTTCCATTTCCTAATGGGTATTTCTGGTGGGGTCCTCTTCATGGATCTGTCCGCTGCCCTCAATACCAATCAGCATCACATACTTATTCAGAAGCTGCTAGACTGAAATGTTAACTCGCGGCATTGTTCTCTGGATTAGACATTTCCTGTGTGATCGACCACAGCGTGTCTGTTTGAAGAATAGTTTTACTGTTCAGAAAGGATTTTGTGATTAACAAACATGTGTTGTCTGATCAGATCATTCTGAACACTGGAGCCCCTCAGGGGTGTGTACTTTCTCCGGTACTATTTTCTCTTTATATCAATGACATCCATTGTAATGACCCACTTCTTACTCTTCTGAAACATGCAGATGAGATGGCCCTTGTGAGTTGCTTGAAAGATGAGTTCTCTCTGTCACAATATGTCCTCCAAATTGGTCTCTTGAAGGATTTTTTTGTCACGGTATCTAGAACTCAGTGTTGGAACAACTAAAGAACTTCTTCTTGGTAATACACAAGGGAAGAACTTGTTGAAACCGGTTATCATAGATCAGAAAGATGTTGAGGTGGTTGGTGGTTTTATATACTTGGGTACCACTGCTGATCGAAAATGATTATGCAGACACTCTCTACCAGTAATCACAGCAGCGTCTTTCACAGGACGCTGCTGATGCTAGTCCATAATTTCTTGGACCTGTTTACAGAAGCCCTGATGAAACCATTCTGCCCTTTTATCATAGTCTTTTTTTATGACTGACACAGCATGTGTGAGACCAGAGACAATTTTCTGTTTAGATTTTATTTCATTAAAAATAGGAAAAAAAAAACTTTTCTGTAGAAGTCCGGCGCCAGCTAGTTCGGGTAACCCTGAGTGATCGGGGAAGTCACATCCTGGGTTAGGGATCCGAGCGAACAAACTTTTTGGTGGCTACATCTATTGCGTGGTGGCAAAACAAAGGAAAACGTCAGGCTAATGTAAGACAAGGAGGAACGGCCCCGTCCTACAAAGTTGTTTCTCCAAACTTCATTTTATTTTGTCTGTTTTGTTGTTATTGTTGCCGGTTCTCCCGTCTCCAAGTTCTACCGATGACACTAGATCCTCTACGACCTCGACCGATTAGCCACGTGACTGGGGGTGGGGCCGGATGTGGGAAGAAGGGAGAGAGAGAGGCAGAGGGAGAGGGTGGGTAGGTGGGTGTTCAGGAGTTTAACGCTCTTTTCCACCACATAAGGGTGATATCAAAGACGGGGCAACGAGAAAAAGGCCAGCACAAATATTTGGCCCCAGCGGCCTGGATTCGAACTCTCGGCCCAAGCATTGAAAGTCCAACGCGCTACCATTCGGCCACCCTGGCTCCCCAGAGAGAGAGAGAGAGAGAGAGAGAGAGACGTCAGTTCCGTGAACTAAACATTTGACGTCAGCCTCAAGCAGGTCGTCATACAGAGAGAGAGAGATGACGTCAATTCCGTGAATTAAACTTTTGGCGTCAGCCTCTAGCACTGAGATCGTCTGAGGATGCTTGTTTATGTCCTGTGATTTCCCTATTGGCTTTGTGACTTCTCCGGCTGAATTATTTTTCACATGAAATCTGGAAGATGTAGAGGGCTGATGAAATATCGGAAGCAGTGACGATACTTGCAGATTTTGTCTGTGAACCAAACATTTGCCGTCAGCCTCACGCTGCTCGTCTGACAGATGATACTTCTTCATATCTTGTGATTTCCTTGTTGCTTTTGTGACTTCCGGGACTGAATTAATTTTGACATAAAATCTGGAAGATCTAGAGAGCTGATGAAACGTGGACTTAAAGTGCCTTGGATTGTACTTTCGAAATTGCAAAATTGGAACTTTTTTGACCGGCGCTTCTCGCAGAAACGTGAAAAAATGTGTTTATCTAAAAGCTCTGTTATTCTTAATACTAAAGCTATAATAGTGCAATAGTTCATGTCATATGTGCAGTTGTCACAAGTGACAAAAATACCGGAATGATGAGTAATTTGAAGGAGTCTTTTCATAGATATTTGGCCTTATATGCAAACCACCCCTACCTCGGAAATATTTTTCTTACACAAAACCTGTCAGAGCTACAGAGCTGTGCTACGAAAACAGGCAGTATAATTGGATGATCTTCCCAATTTCAGAAAATGAAGCCATTTGAACATTTTTTTCGAAAAAATTCGTGACATGACCGATTTTTTCAAATCGGCGATAACTGTTCTCAAAATGCGGCAGGCTAAAAATCGTGAAAAATAGCTCTGGAGAATATGACTGCCCATTTTATCTCAAAGTAAAAAGCCATCCGGCGAGGTGGTTTAGCAGATAGCCATCATTACATCCGTCCACACACACACACACACACACACACACACACACACACACACACACACACACACACACACACACACGTCATTCCCGCCAAAAAGAACGCAGCAGCAAAGTGTGCACGTAAGGTGTCTATGACGCAGATTTCGTTACGTCACTGTGTGCGTGAAAGTAAGTATTGTGTGGAGAAACGTCACAGTCTTGTTTTGTATCACTGAAACTTGCTGCTGCGCGTAGCAAAATCTGCCCCGTCTCATAAAGTTGTTTCTCTATAGTTGTTGTATAGAGAAACAACTTAAAAAATGGCATGGTAACTAAGCTGTACGATGATGTTTACTAGCTGAGCTTGATTGAAGTTAGAATGGGATCCCCTATGGCGCACTTCGAACCTCAACTCGCAGTGTTAGCGTTGGACATTTTCCGATGAGACACGCACACACTGTAGCTTGTAGGGCTGAAGTGTACATTTTCATGGAGCGTTATTCAGCGTCAACTGTGTCCTATCATTATATAAATATTGGTCCAGCCACCACCGAGATATTAATGTGTTGATTTTTCCTATGGTTGGATCCATGACCCTCGATTACAGGAGAGGGACATCATGACTAGGCGCCAGCAAGACATTTGACGTTTTTGTTGTTGTTGTTGGTGGTGGTGGTGGTGTTTTGTTTTGTTTGTTTGTTGTTGTTTTGTTTATTTTGATTGTGGTATTGTCGTGTGTGTGTGTGTGTGTGTGTGTGTTTGTGTGTGTGTGTGTGTGTGTGTGTGTGTGTGTGTGTGTGTGTGGTTCAAGAGAGCAGATATATTTAGGCATCAACAGGTTAATTCATTTTGACTGTACGATCTTTCTTGTCTTCTACATTTTGTTTCAGGCCGGACGTTTGACCCCATACACATGATGCCCGATGGCGACATGAAGATGGTACTGTCAGACATGTTGCTGACGCCCCGCCAGTACCGGATGATGCAGTGAGTCCCTGTTCATCGCTTAAGGCCCTGTCACACGAGAAGGCAAAAACACTTTGAAAACATTGTTTTCAGATGTTTCGCTGCGAAACAGCGTATTTGGTCGTGTGACCTACTTCAAAACAATGGTTTCAAAACGTGTTTCGATCGTGCTGTTACTTTTAGAACCTGCCTTAAGATCTGAAAACATGTTCTGTGCTTCAACCAATGAAACCTTGTTCAAGGAGTAAAGGGAGAGCACTCTACGCATGTTTCGAGGTTGTTTCGCAAGACATGTTTTCACGTGTGTGTTATGTATTGTTTCAGAAATCATGTTTCGGGTGTTTCGCCTTTAAAACTTGTTTTCAGTGTGACATCACCTTTACTTGTAAATTAGATCGTATTTGTATTTTGACCTCCGTTAAGCCCCGGTTACACCGGAACCGAATACTCCCGAATACATTCGGGCCGATTCTGTCCGAATATGGGTTGAATCGGATGGATTCGGTGGATTCGGGACCTATTCGTCTCTGATTCGGGGAGCTCCCCGAATCGAGCCGAATACGTCCCGAATCAGAGCAGAATTGCCAAGAATCGACGCGAATTAATTTTTGGAATCCCGAATACAGCCGAATGCCAACCCGAATAGTGACCAGAATCGAGCCACATTCGACCAGAATAGCGCCGAATGTGGCCCGAATGCACCGATTACGGCCGAATAGAGCCGAATGGCGACCCGAATGTCGACCCGAATCGGGACGAATATGGTCGAATGCGCCGAATACGACACCGAATCACCCGAATATGCCCCAGAATCGTCCGAATGGGGCCAGAATCGGATCCGAATCCGGACATCTCTTCTTGAGGTGGATGACGAAAGTGGAAATCTTTGTCTTGGTGGTATTGCTTCTAGGCATGGCGAGAATGTTATCACGTCGGCTGCAACAGACGAAATGAGACAAATGCATCCCTGCGCGCGTATTTATAGCCGATTCGGCTATATTCGCGAGCTGTATTCGGGTGACGATTCGGATGGATTCGGGGAGGCATTCGGGGCATTCTGGGCAGATTCGGCTCTATTCGTGCGATTCGGGTCTGATGATTCGGACCGTACTCTCCGAATGATACGAATACGCCCGAATCTGCCAAGAATGTCCCGAATGCCTCCCCGAATGCATCCGATTTCCAGCCGATTACCTCCCGAATGTGGCCCGAATGAAATTTGTCGGGGCCACATTCGGGAGTATTCAGGAGGGTATTCGGCTGGTTTTCAACATTTCAAAACGAGCCGAATCCCTCCACGAATGTTCCAGAATCCCTCCCGAATTTTTGCTCATTCGGGGAGGGAGAACAGAATACTCCAGAATGCACCCGAATAGGTGCATTCGGGTGGATTCGCAGCTGATTCGGGTCCGGTGTAACCGGGGCTTTATAGGGCGCCTTCGTTATGTCAACAGGCTTGGATGTATTCTGGTAAACGTCCGTTTTCACCATTTGACGGTGATGGTGATGGTGATGGGGCGGTCGGTGGTCTAGTGGTTAAGAGACTTCGCCACCAGTGCAAGAAGTCAGGTTCGAGACCCACTCGGGGCGAAGAATGTTTCCATCTCGTACGTGGCACCGTTCATTCGGGCCGATCGTCGGGGGATTCTTTCTTGGTACTCCGGCTTCCTCCCCTTCTGCTTTGGGAATGTTCAGCCCACAAACTTAGAAAATAAATGCAATTCTAAATTCCGAAACTGAAGTAGCTGAGCAGACCCTTCGCACCACGAGATTGTAATGTGTTCATGTGTAGAGAATGCGTGTGATTCACGTGAGTGTTGGATTCAGCTCGCGGCGCTTTGAGCCAATCATTGAAGAAGTGCCCACACAATACACAATTAGTTTTCGGTCCTCCTTGAACTGTAGCTCCTGGAACACCTGACCATTGTCTACTTACACTACAGTGATGGTGCGATACTGTTTTTGCCCACACATTTATAGATATGTATGTATGTGGTTTCTGTTGTATGTATGTATGTATGTATGTATGTATGTATGTATGTATGTATGTATGTATACAATGTATGTATACAATGTATGTATGTATGTATGTACGTATGTAGGCTTTCACGTATGTGTTTGTGTAGGTATGTACTCCAATGGTCACCATGCAGTCAGTGTCTGTTGAATTGCTTGCCCATGTGTCAAACTGTGTCTTGACCCCATGTGTCAAACTGTGTCTTGACCCCATATGTTAAACTGTGTCTTGACCCCATGTGTCAAACTGTGTCTTGACCCCATATGTTAAACTGTGTCTTGACCCCATGTGTCAAACTGTGTCTTGACCCCATATGTCAAACTGTGTCTTGACCCCATGTGTCAAACTGTGTCTTGACCCCATATGTTAAACTGTGTCTTGACCCCATATGTTAAACTGTGTCTTGACCCCATGTGTTAAACTGTGTCTTGACCCCATATGTTAAACTGTGTCTTGACCCCATATGTTAAACTGTGTCTTGACCCCATGTGTCAAACTGTGTCTTGACCCCATATGTTAAACTGTGTCTTGACCCCATATGTTAAACTGTGTCTTGACCCCATGTGTTAAACTGTGTCTTGACCCCATATGTTAAACTGTGTCTTGACCCCATATGTGCCTGCACTTGTACGTCTTTGTGTATGTATATATACTGGAAAAAATAGTAATAAAAAAAAACCACAATTATTATTATTATTATTATGTCAGTCACGTGGCAACTAGGGAAAAAAGCCAGCAAAATGTTTTGGCCTCAAACAGCCTTCGATATGTAAGGGTTTTTGTGCTACACCTGTTTTACCCCGAATAGATTTGTATAAATCTAGTCTTTCGTTCGCTGGAGCGTCCCTCTGGAATTCAATTCCAACCTGTCTGAAAACAGTTCATTCACTTGATACATTCAAACATTTACTTTCTTAATATTTGAAACACCAGGAGCAGTTCGTATATACTGATAGATGTAATAATGTTTACTCACTTTTTCCATTTGTTTCATATGTAGGCCTACCACTCTACCACTATTACAGGTCATGGTTTAAAAATCCGTGATTCACAACGAGTGGTCCCCACAAAAATTACACGTGGATGTACCTAAAAGATGCACATGCACTACCCCTAGCAATTTTCCAGCAGCGTGTTCTGGCTAAAAAAAATTTACGTCACGGCAACACGCAAAAAGCGACTAAAGATTAATTTACGTCGTGACATGACGCGGTTTAATCTTGCACGAGTATGGGGATGAAGGAAATTTGCCATCCGCCAGATGTGAAAGTGTTGAGCGGCCCAAAATCATCTATTCACATGGCCTAGGTTAATGTAGCGACCACTTTGCTCCCGGTGGGAGGGGAACAGGGGTTTCTGTGAATGGTGAGATGCCCTTAGATCTGTTAGGTGTTTCAGCAGTATGATGGTAGGTTCTCCCCCCCCCCCCCCCCCATGAAACCATGGTCGTGAGCGGCTAAAATCACCAATTCATATGGCCTAGGTTGAAAGATTCGTCATCGTCATCATCATCATCATCATCATCATCATCCTGTGTCAGTTCTTTCTACAGTATTACCTTTTTTATTTTTGGGAGAATGTAGACAGAGCTCGCCTGATTTTAAATTTGGTTTGAAGCATACGTTCATAGAATATTTTGTTAATTTTTCCAGAAGTGCCTTTTTTATCTAATATATTTTGTCAAATATCATTGACTTGGTTTAAGAGTAAAGACGGACACCCAAGGGTCTGAGTCAAATTGTCCGCCCTAGACAGGTACTACATTAGATAGATATTAAAAAAATAATATTTTTATGGTGTTTCGCTTAGTAATTTTATGTTTTTTTTTCCTTTAACTTTTCGTGGTTTCTGAAAAATCTGTAATGTCTCTTGTTTTTTAAGTTGTTTCTCTATAGAGAAACAACTTTATGAGACGGGGCAGATTTTGCTACGCGCAGCAGCAAGTTTCAGTGATACAAAACAAGACTGTGACGTTTCTCCACACAATACTTACTTTCACGCACACAGTGACGTAACGAAATCTGCGTCATAGACACCTTACGTGCACACTATGCTGCTGCGTTCTTTTTGGCGGGAGTTGTGAGACGTGTGTGTGTGTGTATGTGTGGACGGATGTAATGATGACTATCTCCTAAACCACCTCGTTTGAGGCCTTTTTACTTTGAGATAAAATGGGAATTCACCTTCTCCAGAGCTACCTTTCACGATTTTTAGCCTGCCTCATTTTCAGAAGAGTTATCGCCGATTTTAAAAAATCGGTCATGTTACGAATTTTTTCGAAAAAAATGTCCAGATGGCTTCATCTTCTGAAATTGGGAAGATCATCCAATTATACTGCCTGTTTTCGTAGCACAGCTCTGTAGCTCTGACTGGTTTTGTGTAAAAAAAAATATTTGTAATTAGGATGATTTTGTGATTTTAAAATGTATTTTATTTTTATTTAGCGTTTTTAAAAATGGATATCTTAAATTGCAACTGATCTGTTGATTAGACTGATTTTTTATAAATGCCCAGTTTCAGAGGGGATCCCAACAGAAGAAGTAAACGCAAGGCCGTAAAAGAAGTCGTGATCGACACTGATGGGGAACCTTTCATCACTAGATGGCCCGAAGGACAGGTCTTCTATGACTTTGATGACGACAGCATGTTCAGTGAGTTGCTCTTCAAATATTTTCGCTTGACGACAGCAGTTTCAGTAAGTTGCTCTTGCATACTCTTATTACTGACCCAAGACAAATGTGTATGTAACTGATAGGCACAGTAAAGTTGTTTGAACTTTGAACTTGGACTTAAATTATTTTCGCGTGACCTTGACAATGGTGCATGTACGTACACACACAGACACTAGATTTCCGCAGAATTCCCGGTACAGCCACCGGTGAGAAACTTTCCAAGATTCTCTTCTCTGTATAGGGGAGCCTGGGTGCCCGAATGGTAGAGCGTTGGTCCACGTCTGATGCTCGGGTCGTGAGTTCGTATCCCGGCTGGGGCCAAATATTTGTGCTGGCTTTTTCATCGTTGCCCCGTCCTTGATATCACCCGTATGTGGTGGAAAAGGACGTTAAACCCCCAAACACCCACCCAACAACACCCACACCCACCCTCTTCTTTGTATAAGAAGTTAAAAGGTGGTATCGTACGTTTTACTTCAATAACGAGTGAACAGGTGCTTACTTTGTATTTACCTACGGAATGAATCATACATAATATTATATAATACAGTAGGGGAAAAAGTCGCTCAGCCACTTTTGAGAAAATAAAAAAAAGAACTTATGGTGGGTCAATTTCAGCGACTTTAAAGGGTACGGCAAGTCAAGAGCACTATTGGGTTTAAATGACAGATATTGAGGTCCTAAGCTGTTAGACAGCAAAAGTTTTCGTGAACAAAGTACCATTTACTCAAAAATGCGCCGAAAACACCCTCTGCTTTCGGTTCCTGGGCTGCGCCATGTTGCCGCACTCTTTCGCGAATGAGACGGGAAAGGTGCTGACGGTGACGTCACTCCCCCACCACTGTCGGCAGTGCCCGCTTTGAGCGGGTTGTTCCAGAGTATTATTTTGTGTTCGAGATGCCACAGTGCAAAGCGTTTGGTTGTTTCAGCAAACAGGGCATGTGTAAGAATGCAGATGGAAGCCACAAAAGCTTTTTTGGATTTCCGAATCTAAACAAATCAAAGGAAAAACGGAGGTTGTGTGCGAAATGGTTGGAGACCTTGAAGAACGCTCGCTTGCCCCGCCGAGTGCAGGAATACGCCTGGAACAATCGAGACCTCGTTTGTGGAGATCATTTTACCCCGGATTGTTTCACTGGCGCTTTTGCGAACGATGTTGCTGCTTCACTTGTCAAACACGCATCTCCCACAATTGCACTCGTTCTCATCAATCGGCTCTTCCCCATCGTCCCCACTGTTTTCTGCCCGACCCCTTACTGAGCTTTTCCTCAGACATATTCTGGCTCGAAATTATAGGGAACTATCCCCAAATCCATTCTAGCTTTCAGGAAATAAGCAAAGTGTGTATACGAGCCAGAAATAGCACGCCTAAAACGTGTAGCAGGCACACCTGCACGCACAGTGTCAGAATCTCGCCTGCTGTTGAGTGGGGGAGTGAAGTCACTGCTAGGATCAACATGGCAGCCTCCATGGCATCGCATTTCGGCCGCCGTTTGGTGTGAGAAATGCTGAATGGTGTATTCGTGTTCAAATCTTTTGGGCTGCAGCCGTCTAGGACATCACTATCTATCCCCTAAACCCAACATTGCACTTGACTTGCCTTGCCCTTTAACATTTGTGCATTTTCGGGTTCTTAAATATGTTAAGATGTATGGTTGCGAGCGGTGTGGGAGCAAGTGGTTATTTGCGTGCGTGAATGTGTGTATGAGTTGGAAGGCAGGACAGGGTCGTGACAACTTGGTGACCCCTCTTTTGAAAACGTCCTCGTCCTTGTTCTGTGTGTGTGTGTGTGAGCCAGAAGAAAATTTTCTGCCATCGACAGACAATAAAGTTATATTGAATTGAATTGAATTGAATTAAACGTGAGCATATAATACAATCACGCTGTACCAGGACGATTCCCATGGCACACTTTACCAGTCATTTGCTCAAAATAGCCACTTTTCAGCGGCAAGTTTTCAACAAACATAATCTCATGTCTACACAATGCCACAGAAATAAATTCCATACCACTGCACTTTTCAGATATACCAATACCGCAATATGCCCCATCACCTTTTTGTTGGAGCCCATCGCATATACTCAGGTATTAAGAACTAGTATCGTGTGTTTCATGTTGGTCTAGCTGAGGACATGACCAGGGTGATTGAGCAGGCGATAGAGGAGTGGGAGAATTACACTTGTCTCAACTTCATTCGGGCACAGCCGGACACCGTGGCCAAGATAGTCTTCTTCTACGGCGAGGGGTACGTAACACACACACACACACACACACACACACACACACACACACACACACACACACACACACACACACACACACACACACACTGCCTATTTGCGGTCCATTATAGGTCATTTTCCTATCCGTTCGGAGATATCCGCGGACGTCAACATTTTCGGGGATTTCCACAGGGATGGAAACAAGGAGGAATGGCCCCATCCCATAAATTTTAAGTTGTTTCTCCAAATTTCATGCTGTTTTGTCTGTTTTGTTGTTTATGATGCCGGCGTTCAGTTTTTGTTTTTGTTGTAGTTTTTGTTTTTCTTCCTTTCCCTCTTCAATTCTGTAAAACTTACCAAAGACACGTAGCGGATCTAGAATCTTTGGAGAGAGAGAGAGAGAACGTCAATTCCATGAACTAAACATTTGACGTCAGCTTCACGCAGGTCGTCTGACAGAGGATGCTTGTTCATGTCTTGTGATTTCCCTGTTGGTGACTTCCCTTACTGAATCAATTTTTATATAAAACCTGAAAAATATAAAGGGCTGGTAAAATGTCGGAGGCAGTGACGATATTTACAAATTTTGTCTGTGAAGTAAACATTTTGACGTGAGCCTCACGTAGGTCGTCTGACTGTTCATGACTTGTGATTTCCCTGTTGTTGTTGTGACTTCCCTGACTGAATTTATTTTTACATAAAATCTGGAAGATCTAGAGGGCTGTTCAAACATGGGCTTGAATACCATGGATTGTACTTACGAAATCGCAAAATCGGAACTTTTTGGACGGGTGCTTCTCGCAGAAACGTGAAAAAATAAGAAGTTTATCTAACGTATCTGTGACTCTTGATATTCAAGATATAACAACGCAGTAGTTCCTGTCATGTGCAGTTGTCGCACATTACAAAAACGTCGGGATAATGAGTCATTGGAAGGAGTCTTTTTCATAGATAGTCGGCCTTATAATATATTATGCAAACCACCCCCACCTGAGATTTTAAAAAAAAAAAAAAAAAACCTTACACAGAATCTTTTAGATGATCATCCACATGCTGCAAAACGAAAACATTTGAACAACTTTTACTTCCGATTTCTTTAAATGGGCGATACCTCTTTTAAAAATGCAATAAGAGGAAATTAAACCGTGAAAGGTACCTCTTAAGCATATGACTGTCCTTTTCATCTCAAAGTAAATAGAGCCGCGAATTACTCTTTGTGGCTTGCGCGGCTTTAAGCCCTAAAAACTCACTCACTCAAAGTAAATAGTCCTCCAAAAAGCTGGTTTAGGAGATAGCCATCATTACATCCGTCCACACACACACACACACACACACACACACACACACACACACACACACACAGGTGAGTTGAGTTGTTCTCACGTTCACGAGCGCACGCATTTTCGAGAGCTCCGTTGATTGCAATTGGAATTTGCCAATTATCTCCACAATTATAGTTTGCTTGGTGTTGAAAGTTGTACTGCTGAAATCAGCACAGCATGCCGAGTAATTCGGTATGTTTTCGAGCGACCTTTGGCAGTTTTTACTGGACTTTTCTGACGTGCATGAGACAACGTGCACGGGAAAAGGCAGCCATGCATTACCGTACTGTGTCAGTGAGCTGTCCTGTGGCAGTTGTACTTGCCTACATGGTGGGTTTTCTTCTGCGGTGTGGCGATATTGAAGCCAACCCTGGGCCACCAAAGAGACTGACATTGTTGTCACAGCAAGGCCAGTCCCCGGGGGGAAGGGGTAGCAATACGCCTGCATCTACGTCTGACGAACCTACGATTGCTGATGTGGTGAAAATGTTGAGTGCTATGGACCAGAAAATGACAGCAATGGACAAAAAAATGGACAGCATGCAGGCTTCGATGCAGAAGCAGATGGATAACATGCAAAAGGACTTTAAGGAGGTGGTGGAGAAAAACAAAGCATTAGAGGAGAAGCTGGAAGAGAAGCTAGACGATCTAGAAGGGAGGAGCAGACGAAACAATTTGATTTTTCATGGGATCCCCCACCCCCAGGGGAGTGTTGAGACGTGGTCTGACTGTGAGAAAGCTGTCAAGTCTGTGTTGAAGGAGAAGCTGGGCATAGAAGAGGAGGTGGAGATCGAACGTGCACACCGACTGCGGGGTGGTCAGTCGCCGCAACCCATCATCGCCTGTCTCCGTTTCTTCAAGGACAAGGAACGGATCCTGGCCGAGCGCCGCACGCTGAAAGACAACAACTCCAACATCTTCATCAACGAGTAGGCTAGTCTAATTAGGCTTTTTATATAGCGGAAGGTAGAACAAATTTGATCCTAACTTTTTATTACAGAAATCAGTAGAGCACAGGCCCCTAATGCTGTGGTGGTCTCCGTGAATTTTTTCTCCGTCCGCGTCACCGTTAAAAGCGACCGTTTATCTTGCCATTTTCACTATATGAGCCCTATAAATGGGCTTTTGAGGGTGTGCACAAAGTATGCGTGTTTGCGGGTACAGAAATGCGCAGAACGCCACTCTAAATACGGTCACTGTTAGACAAGACATGCATTGTTGACATTGTTGAAATTTTACCCCAATCAGAATGATGCTTCCTGGAAAATTGAGGCCATCAGTTTGGCTGTTGATTCAAAGGACCCTGTAAAACGGCGGTATTTGATGCTTGTGCACTTATCAGGTCACTGCAGGTGACATGTATCGCGGAAAACATTTACGATCATTGAACAATTTAGTCAGGAAACGCTTCTTTGGCGTTGTGAAGTTCCCTTGTCACCGCATGTGCAGGTACGTATGAAATATGATATCCAAGTGAGCACGTTTTTCGGTAGCGATATTTGGGGGGTGTACTTACTAAAGTATACTGACGTCCAAAAGAAACGCGAAAAACAGTGTCTAGTTTCATTTATTGCATAATGAAAAAATCGTAACAAAATTCAAATTTCATTAATAATGTCCAATTTTTTGTACAGCACAACACTAACGTATTGTCCATAACACAGTAAGGTTGCGGTGACGATGCGCCATTTGCGCTTAACAGAACAGTCAATAGCGAGTATGGCCCCCATTAGCAACGATGACGGCCTGGCAGCGGCGGGTCATTGAGCGGACCAACGTGTTGCTGGCTGCCCTGGGAATGTTGGCCCAGGCCTGCCGGACGGCCCGATCAAGTTCAGCGACAGTTGTGGGCCTTGGGACCACCCTATTGAGCTGTGTCTGGAGCAAATCCCAAAATTGCTCAATAGGGTTCATGTCAGGAGATAACGCTGGCCAAGGCATCACCTGGGAGCCCGAGCGCTGCAGGAGGTCCTGGGTAGCCCTGGCAGTGTGGGGGCGCGCGTTGTCGTGCTGGAAAACCGAGTTCCCGTGGGCCTGAAAAAAGGGCAGCACATGAGGGTGCAGCACCTGGTCCATGTACCGCTGCGCTGTGATGCCGTTGCCGCGTCCAGGACCCAGGCCTTGGAAGATGACGGGTCCCAGCACCTGGTTGTGGCCGATGGCGCCCCACAACATGAGGCTGGGCCCGCCCCAGGCGTTGTTTTCCACGACACAGTTGTCAGCATAGCGGTCACCTCTTCTTCTCCATACCTGAACACGCCCGTCGGCATGGTCAATGCAGAAACGGCTTTCATCGCTGAAAAGCACGTTCTGCCAGCGAACATTGTTCCAGTTGAGGTGGCCTTGCGCCCACTGCAGGCGTGCCTGTCTATGGCGCACGGTGAGGACGGGTCCCCTGGCTGGACGGCAGTTCCTCAGCCCCCTGAAGCGCAGTCGCCGGCTGGCCGTTTGCCTAGAAATGGGTGCCTGGTGTGTCCCTATAACAGTTCTGGCTGTTTCTGCGCCTGTTCTGAAGGGATCTTGAGTATGAATGCGGAAAATGTGGCGATCTTGCCATGGCGTGGTCACTCGAGG